>VZTI01004088.1:1785477-1881919 GCA_013397865.1 Struthidea cinerea | reverse complement strand
CCCCCCCCAAAAGTCTTCTCTGACTTGTATACTAAGTTGAATTTTCATGCATAGTGTGGAATTCTTCAGCTTTGGTGGATGTTTAACCACATGAAGGTGGATGAAACAAAGCAAGCAGGAAAACAAAATACTTTCTGGTCATAGTGGTATTACCTTTTAAAAATCTTAAACCAGAGGAAGAAAAATGTTTAAATGAAAGCTGAGGGTGTGCTATTCCTCCTTTTGCAGATACAGCAGTTTAATGAAACACAAAGCAGAATTAGAAGAGTTGGAATTAGTTTTAAAATCTGAGAGAGAGGTTTTGCAACAAGAGAGAAGATCAAATGCAATAACCACTGGGGAAAATCAGAAGCTGAGGGAAGAATTGGACAGGTATGGTTCCTTTGCTAAATTGTTATATATATAATTTAAAAGTCAATTACAGAAAACATGGATATGTTGCTTTAGCTCTGAAGTACCTTCACATAATGTGTCTGTTCTTCTTTCTCTTTTTCAGTGTTGTTAATTTGGTAATTTTAACTCATTAAAAATTGTCAGCTTCATGAATACTGTCAACCAATACTGTTGTTTGGTGCTTCGGACCTGGGACCTTTGCTCATACAAAATAAGCTTCCACACGTGGTTGATTCAGTTCACAAGGGTTTTCTGCGATGAATTGTTTCCAAGCACTTGCCTTTAGGCAGAGCTACAAATGCCCAACCCCCCAGATGATACTGGGGGTTTTTTTCCCTTGAGGAGAACTGGTTTATGGTTTTTACACAGTATGATTTTAGCTCTGGGAGTTACCATTGTTTATTTTCTGCTGCCCAGAGAAAACTTCTATTTCTGTTACTAAAAGCAGTCTTAGTGACTCTTGATCAGTGGGTAGCTGTTAACTCATGGCAGAGCCCCTTTTGAGAGCCACCCCCAAAAACCTCCCCCTAGCCTTGCTAATTACTACAAAGGTGTTTTGAGAGTCTGTTTGGTACAAATAAGGGGCCAAGACCACTTCAAGTTAAAGCAGTGTCAGGTTGAATCATATTTAAAAATCACATTTTAAGTTGAGCTACAATTGTACAAGTGTACTTTTAGAACAGTGCAGAGCTCTCCAGAGGTTTTTTCAAGTTTTCTGCTCCTAATTCATTTTCTTACGGACAAAGATGTCGCATAATGTTGATTGCAGGGCTGGTAGAGAGCCAGGCTTATCTGTCAGCAGATACGGAACTTAATCTGTTTATTTAGTTACTTAATGTTATGCCTTCATGATTTGTAGACATTTTAGATTTACCTAAAAGTGTAAAAGAATGCCACAGTATCATCTTAAAACACTACAGTGTTTCACACTTCAGAACACTTAAATGCTCATATTTCATGCATCAGGATAAAAAAAATAACGAGTTTTCTTTATTTGTGCCATATAGAGCTGCCTTCATATACAAATGCTCTTAAATACATTGTGCCTCAGAAATTTGTGGTGTATTTCTTACATATTGAAGAAATAGCTGTTTTATTTGTCACATATTTTCCTTTCAGTTCTTTTGTAGATTTGAAACTTTTTTATAATGTTATCATTAATTAATAAAATTTTATTATATGCTTAGAATAAAAATGTCCTTAGGAGTTACTCTTTGTAACTATGTTTGATTTAGTGAGAGCTGCAAACTGATGGTGTGGTCTTTGAATGTGAGGTCACTTCTGTGAAGTGTCCTTCATAAGTCTGCTGTCTTCTTCATGTTTAGGGTGAATTTCTTGCACAGTCAACTAAAGGCAGAGTATGAAGGGCTGCATTCACACACTAAAGAGCTGAAAACTTCCTTGAACAACTCTCAGTTGGAGTTGAATCGTTGGCAAGCTCGCTATGATGAGCTGAAAGAACAGCACCAATCCATGGATATCTCTCTGACAAAGCTGGATAACCACTGTGAGGTGAGTAGCCGTAGATACGCAGCTGCTGCTGCTTTTGAGTTAGAGAGCTGACGTTTATTGTGAAGATTTTGACGTGCTATGTATAGAAGGTCAAACTATGTAACAACAGCCCCATAATACTTTGAAGTGTATAGATTTGTATGTTAGGTTGCCACGCTACTGTGTTATCTTGATTATAGCGCACTCCAGGGAAGCCACCTGCAGAGGAGAGATTAATTTGTCTTGTTTAATAGCTCCTGTCCCGTCTAAAGGGAAATCTGGAAGAAGAAAACCATCATCTCCTGAGTCAGATTCAGATGCTGAGCCAGCAGAATCAGATGTTACTGGAGCAGAACATGGAGAGCAAGGACCAGTATCATGAAGAACAGAAACAGTACATGTAAGAAAAAAGAGATTTGAATTGTGAAACCTAAAGAAGTAATCTAGACAAACATGGAATGCAAATCATCCATCAGGACTAGAAGAGCAGGCAGTGGATAGATCTTCTTGATATCTGTCAGAAAAGGGAGTGTTTGGTAGGAGATAACTGTAATGGGAGAAAGCACAAAATGTTTTCACGTTGCCTTACTGCAAAGGGATGTTCACGAAACACCTGGGGAAGCACAGCTCTTTCCAAATAATACAGCTGAACCTATGTGGAAAATTCAGTTAGAAAAGATTGGATGCCAAACCCAGTGGTACTTCTCAAAGAGGAAGAGTTTGGGAAAGTTTGGAAAGATTTTTAAGATTTTGGAAAACAGCCAAGTTGCAACAGAAATTCAGCCTTATGAGAATAATTTTATATTTAGGTTCCTGAAGAATAGCAAATATTCATATTCCTCTTGTTTTGTTATTTGCATTTCAAGAAATACTTGCTTTGATGTTGTTTTTAAGGATACAGACATCAACATACGTTGCTGTGTCCTTCATGCACAGGTTGACATGCTGAAGCGAGATACCCTGTTTAAAGATACTGTGCATTTACAAAGAATCATGTTTTCACTGCAGTGAATTTTTCTTATAGGTATGAAAGAAGGAAGAAAAAATGTTCTTAATCCCAAGAATTTTAGTTTAAGCACATCAGGATGATGTGGAGTTACTGAGTTTTATAGCAGTACTGGCTTATATGGTTGAAGTGTTCGAAATTGTTTGCTGAAATAGGCTGAATACAGTTCAGATGTACTCTAATATGTTTGTCCTGGTGTCTGACTGTTCTGTGATGGAGGTACATTTGCCCTACTACTTGAATGAAAATAAGATTTGCTAACTTCCACTGTGTAGGTTTATAAAATAATGAGTAAGAGATATAGTTAGTCATAACACCCACCAAACTAACTCTGCCTGAGATGTTAGTTAGTAATCTAGCACCACCATCTACTGTTGTTCTCTCACCTTTCATGCTTATTGCACAAAAATCACCCATCAGCATGGTTGGTAGGCTTTTGCATTTGCCCTCTCCAAACGGACTGTAAATGAGTTCAGTGGGATTCTGAAGGTTCAGGATAGGAAGATATTTCAGTCTCTTTCCTCTCTTGATGGCTTTTGGTCTTCAGTTTTTTGATTATGCTTAATTTCATACAGATGATTCAGAATATGCTTTTCCCCCTCACAGTGATAAATTGAACGCCTTGAGAAGACATAAGGAAAAACTTGAAGAGAAGATAATGGATCAGTACAAGTTTTATGATCCTGCTCCAAAAAAGTAAGTTCCACATGGGTTCGGTTCTACTGTACAGATCTGTGAGGACGAGAAAGGGCTTTCTGTAACTGGGGATAACAGAAACTTCATCTGAAGTAAAGGTGGTGTCATCTCCACTTGTCTCTTCACTCTCACTCTGAAAGCTATTCCCTGAAGCAGCAGGTTGTGTTAATGTAGAGCATAGGGCCTCATGTGGGGCCCTCTGTATTAATACAGGAATCTGAAACAAAATTAGCTGGGAAAGAGCCACTTTGCTCCTAGTATGGTGACTAAGCAGCACTAGGAGCTTTCAGAGCTGCTCTTTCAAAGCAAGGGTTAAGCAGTCTGTTGGAGAGGAAGGACTTAAAAATTATGTTAAGAACAACAAAAAAGAGCCAAACTAATTCCACCATACCTAGTTCTGACTGATAACCTTAGCAGAGAGGCTTCAAAGCAGTTTTCATTTCTTTCCTCCTTAGTCTGTTCTTGTAGTGGAGTTTTTCACACTGTAAGAATGTCTTACGTGGGTCCATATGTGTAGTTTAGATTTCTAGCAGAGTGAACGGTTGTCTTTCTCACATTTCTCTTGCTGAAGAATGTTTCTGTAAAAGTAATTTTGACTTTAGTAGAGAAATGGATTTCAGGTGCTGTGAAGTTCATGCTGCATTTTTTGAACCAATTCATGACAGTAAACAAATAAGAATATAGGATGGCTTGATGGCTTTAGCACAGCTGTAAACTTCTTTGGGGAGTATTTCTTGTAGCATTTTCTGAATTCCATTCACAAAACCTGCTTTATCAGGAAAAACCCCTGGATTGGAGCCAGAGCCTTAGTCAAATTAATCAAGCCAAAGAAGGAGACTTCAAGGGAGCGGTTGAAACCAGCAGCAGAAAGCCCCACATGGCATTCTGAGTCCCCAGAGACGGTAAACTCTCCATCTGCTTCCCAAAAACTGAAATATCAACATGAGGCTCAGGATAATACCTCTCAAGGGTCAAACCCTGTGGAAGAGAGAGAGAACCCTGGGGGTTCTTCCAGTAAAGGTAAGGAATGCCCAGCCTAAATTTATGAGCTGAAAAAAATTTTAAAAATATGTAACATATAGAATATGTTAAGGCTCAATCGCATTATATTTTATGTCCTTTTTTTTTTCTGGTTTTGGGGTTTTTGGTTGAGGTCTTTGTTTGTTTGATTGGTTTGGTTTTTTTGGTACAATAAAAGTTTTAGTATGCACAAAACCCTAAACTAGAAATTTGAGTAAACTCTAGAAGGTAATGGGTTTAGTTTGGTTTTAGTTTACTTTCTTCCTTTTATCTACTACTACTCCCTTCACCTTCTGTGTAAAATTCCTTGGTTTGCCTAGGTGTATTGCATGTTACTGAATAAGTTGGTTCAAATAATTCGTTTCCTGGGGTTTTGTAGCAAAGCAATTTAAAACTTGATCATGGAATAGTGTGTGGTTCAGGAGAGGCTGCTCTTTGAGGGGCATGAGCTGGCTGACAGCCACTGCCAGCAGGTGGTGCACGTGCAGAACAAATAACCCATTTATTGTAAATAACTGATTTATCATAACCTGGTGATTTTGGAGGACAATACCATGTTTTGATTTGGAATTGAACTAGGGATTTTGTAATGTAAAATGATGAAATGATTTTTTTTTTTGAACACTAAGGCATATGTAAGGAAGATGGAATGATTTTCTGTTAAGTTAGTTTATACAGTAAATCAGGTGTTCCTAATTATGGGAAATTTAAAAGAAAGTTCCTCAAAATAAATACTCTTTATCCTTATTAAAGGTAATATATATGTCCCAAGCTTTGTTTATTCTATTGAGATAATTTCTGTCAGCTTCTATATATAGATTGTTGTACTCTAGGAATACTTTTCAAGAAGCAAATTTGAAATTGATACTTGAATAATAATTCCTGTCTTCCCACTGTGGTGGGTGGAAAACAGAAGGGGAGCAGCTGAGAAAAGTAGAACTCTTATTATAAAAACTACTGCAAGTATCTGTTTGTCTGAAGGTTTCGTTTTGATTGGGTAAAAACCCTTTCTCTATTCTAATACTTTGAGGTCATTTATTCACTTAAAGTAAAAACAGATGTTTTATGGAATAAGATCATCCATACGATTCCAGGAGATGTTAAGTGTTTAACATGCATCAAAAGTTCAGCATGGGAAGTTGGGCATGGGTTGCCACAGAACAAGGCCCTTGTAGAGTGCCAGAGATAACAAAGTCTCTGGGGCTTCATTCGTTTTGATGTTGTGTGAAACGCACTTCTGTGGAGATGAGGATCACCAGTACTAAAGCCTAGAAGACATCTAGGAAATTTGAGTGTGTTATCACTGATTAGCATGTACACCAGTTTAATTTTATATTATAAAGCAAAAACATTTTGAATGCTCTAACAGTAATTTCTTAGTGGACTTGCTTAAATATTGTGTGTATGTGGTAATCTATGACTTAATCTGAGTCAGATTAGCTATGCTCAGCTATGCATTCATCAGTCCTCCATTATAGGTGTTGGTCATTGTTTAGCCATATCTGTTTTTACTGGTTGTGTAGTCTTTAATCTGCGTTAAGACATTTTAAGTCTTATTTATAAGGCGCTTTTTTTTACTTTTTTTTTTTCTTCTTCTTTTTGGGATACCTGGGTGATAACAATTTAGCTGCACAGCGCAAAAAGATTGCCTTTTTGAGAAGCAAAAGCAAGGATAAAGAAAAGTCTCCTAAGTCTCCATCGAATCATCAGTCTTTCTCTAATCGGCTGCGGTTCTGGTCTTCTTCCGACATCCCATCCTCTCCTAATGAAACTCTTTCTTTCCCAGAATTGGGAGTTTTCTAACAACTTCTCTGTAGCATTTATCTTCATTTATTTCTGTCAAATATTTAAAAAAACAAACAAAAAAAAAATCCCACAGGCCATAAAAGAACACGCACATTGGTAGAAACACTCAGCATGTCTATACAATACTCTAAATACAAGCAAAGATTAGTGAACATGGACGTAAGTTTTCCTGTAGAAGATGAATCACTATTGCACACTGTGGATCATTTCTTCAATGCAGCACACTTTAGGGGACCTCATGGCATACAGTTTGCGTATGTATATTGACCGTGGTGCATGTTGTAAGTAAGTGAAGTTGCTATTCGCTTCAATTTTTCTTTGCCATCATGTACTTGCATTGTGTCCAGTTAAAGTGTTGAACTGATTTGCTGTTGCTGTGCTTTCTACAGTGTGGTAGTCATACTAAAATACAAATACAGTCTCAAACTCCAGAGATTTTTCCAATAGTCTGTGCTACTAAATGATTTTAAAAGGCAGGTTTTTTAACATCTTTTTCTGCTTCTGAATAGTCTAGCTTTGAATATAGAGTGGAAGCTACTGCAAAAATTATTCTCAGCCAAGTGTCTTGATGCTTGCATTCAAACCTGATATTTGCAAGGTTTTATACTTCCAACTGTGAAAATTCATCCTGAATTGAGCTGATGTTTTTGTTTCTTTTGATTCAGTTTCAACTGAATTCAGTTTCAGATTTTTTTTGGAAGAAGAATGTAGATTTGTTCTCTTAAGACTGGGAATAACCTTCATAAATCCCTTGCCCAGAATTCTTGTTGTCTAATAGTCATGACCTGGTGGCTTCTGAAATGAATGTGCAGGTCCAGTCCCCACCGTGTTAGAGAATTGGATGCAGCATGGGCAGTGTGCTACCAGGAGCTCAGCAGAGAGGCCAAAAGATCTTGTTTCCCTTCTCACTCTGAGAAGTGTCCCCAGTGGCACAACCAGGGACTCTGGCAGAACAGCCTGTTGCTGCCCATTTTGGGATTTGTAGATAATGTTAATCTCCAGGGTAATTAATATTTTTGGCATCCATAGAAGGTGTTAAGTGCATCTATGAAGTCAATTAGAAATACAGATTTGCATGTGAAGCTTTAGCCAGTAATTGCCCCTGCAGGCATGGTATAAGCTTCAGTTCTGAGAGCAAGTGCTGGCCCTGCGCAGTGGAGTCCACGCAGACCTTGGGAGAAAACACTGTTCCTGAATGAAGTCAGCTTCCAGGGGCCACCTAAGATGGCAGCACCTTGGCCCATTTCTCTAATGCCGCTTCACAGCTGCTCTGTGCTTTGACCTGTCTGTCCACTGTCTCTGCAAGTTGTTTATTTTGCTGCACTCTGCTGCATTTTCAGCATTTAGTTTCTATTACTTAATCAAGTATTCCATAGAAATATATAGAGAATCTAGACTCTTGCATCTCATTAAGTGTGTTTTCTGTAGTACATTCTTTAAATTTTGTTCTATGTGTGCCTTAAAGCATTATGTTCATGTTACAAGGAATTAATTAACCTGCTTCATCAGTAGAAAAGAATTTTTCAGATTCTTAATCTACGTAATATTCTAGCAGACAGTTTTGTTGTTCTCCTGCTAAGATCCCAGGAACTCCACTTAAAAATCATTGCACCAGAACATCATAAGAGCAGTTTCAACCTTGTAAAGACTGAGCTCTTACCCACAGCAAAGATCTAAACCTGAAAGCAGTTAGCTTAGTGCATGGATCATGATAGATAATTTTCAAATCAGCATTATTTTTCTTTGAGTAAGAGCATGACTACTGTCACTCTTTCCTTATTCTATTTTATTACTGAAGTAAGTTCTTACAAAATGCACCTACAAGGAATAGTGTTATGGGAATTTCACACTTCACTTATCTTTTCTGGATTCATGTCTTTGCTCCTTTTCTTCCTCCTTTCACAGTAATTGTTGCATGTATAATATCAACCCTCCCACCGGCACTAAGCAGCCCTTGTCACTCCCACACTTTACAGAGAGCACACATGATTGACAAGCTGGTGGCAGAAATTTCCTATCCACTACTGCACTGTTTATGGAAAAGCTTGCCAAACTAGCGCCTCTGTTGTGCAGTTGCTTTGTGCCTGCTTGTCATGTTTGTATGGGCAGATAAATACAAATCCCCTAATGCTATTTTTTCATTGAGTCTTATTCATTTACCTCTCTCCCCACCAGCACTAATGGACCTAAAGCAAAAAAGGAATTCCCATCACGGAGGCAGCAATGATAATGTTGAAATTTCAGCAGACTCTGCAACAAAACCCAGCTGTGTGGAAATGGGTCCCAGGACTTACTCAACCTCAGCTATTCACGTGCACACTTCCACCCCCATCTCCCGGCTCCAGAGCAGGCCCAAAGGTGTGTGATGCATTTGATACACCAGCTGGTAGTGCCAGGCAGGCTGCTTCATAGCTCCTGCAATGCTGCTAGTGGCATTCGAGTACAAACCCAGAGCACTAACATTTTTCACTCCTACTTTATCTACTTAATGGTGTAATGATGAAGTACAGGGTTTACTCACTCTTGCAATGTCATGAACTTGACAGACCACATTTGACTGTCAGTTCTTCAGTGGTTCCCTACCCAGTGTTTAGAAGATAGGTCTATAAAACCCTCTTGATCACCTCAGTCTTCTACACTGCTAGAATGCATTGGAGACTGGCCTGAAGGATTAACCTTTCTGTGTTCAATTGGCCTTTTAAGTTTTATGTTCTTTTCCAGGCTATAATTCAGAAGATAATCTATGTGAACAGTCCCCGGAGGTGGAGTTTGCAAGCACCAGACAGCACGGTAAGCTTGTAGCATGTGTGAGTGCTCTAAACATCTGCATTAAGACTTGTTTATTACATCCACATGAAGTGTCCTGGAGTATTTTAGTTACATTAATATTATAGAAGGAGGTGTAGTAATGCAGCACCATTTTGGGAATGTGGTTCCAACTGCAATGGATGTTTTGCCAAAATGAATTTTCAAAACAATGCTGATGTTGAGGCAAGTTGCCTTCCCCCACCAACAGACCTTTTAATGCATGTCCTACAGATTGTTGCTGATTTTTTTGGAGTATGTTTAATTCCTTCCTTAAGGGAGTGAATCAGCAGTAAGAAAAATTCTGTGTGGGGCTTGTGGATGCACAGTGGCAACACTGTTGAAGCAGCAGCACTGCCTGCCTAGAGATTGTGGAAGACTTAATTTGCAAGCTGGCTACCAGCTCCTTCCAAAGAAAACTGAGAAAGAGACAGCAACTTTGTTGAGCTTTTTCAGTATCTGCATTACTTTATAGTTAGTGTAAAAACAAAACCCAGAACGTACTTCTTTGTGCAAAAAATGAGATGAACAAGATGGATCCTAAACAACTTAAAAAATGAAGATGGTTTCTACTCCATCCAGATTTTGGCATCCTGTGTATATTATGTTGTTAATGTTTTCAAAGTGACTTAGTTGCACAGGTCCTATTTTCAGAAAGGAGACTGATGCCAAGTCTTCTAGAGAATCAGATGAACTTAAGATCTGTTTGTTCAAAGCTTGATTTTTGTTTTTCAGTGTCCAGGCCAAACAGTTTAGAGAGCAGTAGGAACGCTTCCAGCCGTAGTTCACCTCTCAATTTGAAAGGTAAAGCTTTTACAGCTGAGTTGTGACAAACAGGAAGTGAAATTCTGTGAAACTGTGTGTAAAATGCCATTTTCCTTCCAATTAATTTTGAAGACTGTTGTTTTGAAATGGTAATGATTATGCAATCTGGACATGGCTGTCTTGGGAATCAAAATGCTGGCAAGAAGTGCTTTTCTAAGATTGATTCTGGCACAGGGTGGCTTTTAAGGCACACAGTCAAGTCTTGCTTCAGTCTGACTGGCATCGTATTGTGGGAAATATCAGGCCATTTATTAGACTCTACAACATATTAGACTCTCTACAACAAGAGGTCTCTGTGGTTCTTACTCTGTACATGACTTGTGTATGGAATCAGTGTGCTCTGGAGATTTGCTTTTGTTGAAATTGTGCATCCTTGAAGAATGCCAAGAGGGAAAAATCCGCTTTCTGCTTTTCTGCTGTCAGGTTCTAACTCTCAGATCACACAGCCAAGACTGGGAGGTCTTTTAGTGATGCACAGGTTGTAAAGAGGCACCTCAATATTATCTTACTAATATAAGGCTTATTAGCCCCCAGTGCTATTTTTATTCTTTGGAGAAGTAGTTGTGCTTGTTTAAGGTGCTGTAAGACATTTACTAGTCCTGATTTTTCAAAGCTCTGATTGCTTTGAGTTCTGTAGGAGAAAAAAGTAAGGTAAAAAATGTCACCCAGTCTGTGTGGAAATGACCCTGGATGATAAAGTTCCTACCTGAGTGTGAAATCTACTGAAACTACATCAGAGCAGTGTCACTAATGGTATTTATGCTTCTCCTCAGGTTCCTTAGACCATATCCATGGTAGAACTGAGAGCCTCAGCAGTGAAGATACGGTGCCAAGCAGGGATGCACCGGCCTTGCTCCGAGACACCTATTCCCTTCACTCTTCTGCTGCTTTCTTAAGCCCTAGCAGCAGGCATGAGTCCTCCTCCCACCGGAATGGTTTGATGTCCTGTGATACACCTCTGAAGAACAATCCATCTCAGTCTTACGCAGGCAGGCAGCGGTCTGCCTCACCTGGCAGTGAGATGGTAACTTTGGAAGAGTTCTTGGAAGAGAGCAGCAGGCTGTCTCTACCAAGTGTAAGTAAATAAAGCTAGATAGCGCATTTCAGATGTCAAAAAACTGTTCAAGGCTGATTTAGGAGGATGGGGGCATAGCGAAACAGAGAGAGACAAGATGATCCTTGTTCATATACTTGAGTACTATCAAGTCTTGCAAATGAAACAGTTTCAATAACTAAGGCAAAATTGGCTTTCACATAGCACTCTGCTAATTTATTTTGGTGTATGAGCTATGACAAGTCAGATAATTCACTGCAAGTACTGTGTATTGGACTGCTGGGGCTCAAGGTTTTGTATTATATCATCAGTTCTCAGCTCCAGATATTTTTATTTATAAACTGCTAACTTTTCTGTGTAATTTTCAGCTGCTAAATCTATAATTAGGCATGAAACCTAGAATAGTTTTCCATTGAAGTGCAAAATACGCAGTTGTTAAAACCATCTCTTAATCTGAAAATTTCAGTGCATTTGAGAGAGACTATTTTTCTTGCAGAATGAAGTTTCTGATACTTTTCACCATGTTTGCGTGTTGACTGGCACTGCCCTGTTGGTTCAATGACTGCAACAATATGTCTCTTATTAAAGTGCTTTTTTCAGGAATTAAATGTTTGTTTTCAAGATGGCATTTGTCTTTCACTGCTCAGACATGCTGTACAATGTGAAGCAGTGCACTATTGAACAGGTATATACCTGTAAGGAATATCTTAACAATTAATTGATAGTGTAAGTGAACAGAGATTTCTGTTTTATTAATGCCTTGGTAAAAGTACTGAAATCAGCAGAGCTGTGCCATTTCGTGGCATCGGTAAATTCTCGTCCTTGAATCTTCAGAGTAATCTTTAAATATACCTCCTACTCCCTCATTATTCTAAGTGCAATTCTTAGCTTTTAGAGATGTTTAAAATTACTATTTTTGTGTGTGTCTGTAACTATCTGACCATGTCCATTTTCATTCTTTCTGTCATCCTGTTCCTTTTCAGCATCGGCGCAGTTTAAATGAGACTGAAATGATTTCATTACACCAGTTTCTGTTAGAAGCTGATGCACTGTATCCCTCTTGCTACTCTCTGTGTCTTTCCATTCATCAGGAACATTCGCAGTCACTCGAATCGGTCCTCAGTGTTTCATGTCCTGACAGCGTGAGGCACAGAACAGGCAGGGGAAATAGGAGATCTGCTTCATTCTATATCCCCAGGGTATCCATTGTTCTTATTATGAAGGCAACAGCTCCTGACTTACCACAGCTCTTGCTAGCATATTAATGGCTATAGAAGCATAATGTAACTCTTAGTTGTTATTTTAAAGGCTGGCAGATCACTTGCATTAATTGCTCCTAAAGTATTTGCAGTGCTTTTTCATACACATGCATGATTTCGGAGGACTGATCATTCTGTAATGTTAATGTGCGTAACAGCTGTTTAAATAAAGTTAAAAATAACCTTAGTGCTTTAACACTTAGTTGAGCTTAGAAATTTTCACACTGCACTATTACCATTGATGGTGTTTGGGTATGGAAAATGAGTTTTTTGACTGGAAGAAATATTTGGAACACTAGGGAAATAAGTATATTAAGCTTTAAACATGCTCCCTGGAGAAAATAAGTAAATTTCATGAGCTTGTTCAGCATGTTGTTTGTAAAGACAGCATGTCCCTTAACTGTTCTGAGCATGCCTTTTACTAATAGTACAATGGCTGCTGATCAAACATCTCTATTTTTGGATTGCATGGACCATCGCCATGAAATACTCATTGTATATTTTCTTTTACTGCCAGGTTAATTGTCTGACTTGAAATTTGCAAGTTCATTGTGGGCAAACAATTTTTGTAATGATATTTTTGTACATTTCATTGTATTGTACATGCAGCTTTTAACATACATAGTATATTGAGTGGGAGAGGTGAAGGGAATCAATGGAGAAGGAATGAAACTTTTTTGTAATGCTAGCACATTTCCCCCAGGTGTTGTCTTCTGTTACATTCCTGAAGTTACTGTAGAGAGTTATCCAGATGAGCTGTGTCTGGAAGATGACAGACATAATTGATATCTGCTGATATCAAAGGCTGATGTCATCAATATGATATTGATGTTAAAGTGACAGTGGCTGATGTGAAAGGAGGCAAAAGAGCTGCTGTCCAGGTTGCAACCAAAATGAAACTTTTAAAAATTATGACAATTAACCTGGCAAACAAGGCTGTCACAATCTACTTAAAATAAGCACATTATTCCTTGAGTTGGATTTATACCCATTTAAGCATTCATCTCTTCTGATCCCCACTATATAAAAATCTGTGGTTGTGTTTGGCTTGAATTAAGTGGGAAGGAAGACTCTGTGAATACAGAGTTCTGCATGATTCTTTAAACAAAATGTGTTGTCATTAATGTGACATGCGTATTTTCTCACACCAGGACACCTCCACAAACAGAGATGACTTGCTCAGCGATTATTTTAGGAAAGCGAATGAGCCTTCAGCTACTGGGAACTTGCTGGTTCAGCCATCCAGAAAGGAGGCTGCTAAGATGCCCACTAGTCTTGTTGCTCCAACTGTGAAGATGGCCATAGCTGGTGAAGAAGGAAGAACGGCTAAGCCTGACAATTACGTGAAGCCAAACCTCAGACAAGTTGAACCTGATGCTCTGGCAAAGCCCCAAGGGTCCCTTAAGCTTCCTCACACGCCACAGCACCCGTCTGCCAGCGGGATGCGGCAGATGGCACAGCCTCAGCAGCCTGGAACCGTGAGCAGGAGAAGTACGTCACTGAGCAGGGCATTTAGCTTAGCCTCTGCAGACCTCCTCAGGGCTGCTGGCCCAGAGGCCTACAGGCAGGAGAGCCCTCAGAAGTCAGGAGCAGAGCTGCATGGGGTCAAGGATGCTGTCGGTCAGACCACCAGGGCTTCTGTGCCAACGAGCTCCCAGGCACCATTAAGAGAGAGGCCGCAGTCTGCAAAGGGGGCAGGTTCCGTGCAAGGTGTTGATTCCCGCTGTCGGCAGCTTGATGCGAGGCACCTTTCCCTGGTCCCACCAAAAGATGAGAGGCCGCTCTCCTTCAATCAGTTCTCTGCCTCACCCACTGCATCCACCAGCAGTCTGAATGCCCAGCAGCAAGAGCGTGTGAACCCTGGGCAACACTACTCGTCTGCATCACACACTCCCTCAAAAGTCAAACCCAAGTCAGCACCTCGTACTGAGGAAGTGGCCACAGTGGCCCCTGCCAGAGCTGTTTGCAGCAGCACGGAGGGAAGTACTTCCCTAGGGCAAGGCCAGGGTGATGCCCTACTTACTAAGTGCCAGGGTAAGCTGTTAGAAAGCAGCTCTGGGGCTGTAGAGGAGCCCATGAGAGGAGGCAGCTCCAACAGCACTGGTGGGTCTCCTGATCCCCAGGGGGATCAGCAGACGGTTTGGTATGAGTACGGCTGTGTGTAACCCACAGGTGTAGCTGTAATATGTGTATTTGGTATGGCTGATTTCCAGGTACCATTTATCTTGACACTGTCAGGTCTTAAAAGGCATCACCTGCATGCTGCTCAGACTGTTCTCTGGGTACTGTTCTGTAGTTGGATGAAGTGTGATTAAGAGAAGCAAGGAGCAAAACTCCAGTCCTCCTTCTGACACTGTTGTGCCTAAAACAAAATGGAAGCCTGACCTAATCTCACAGCAAACTTGGCACCTGATTCTCACAGGTTCTGAGCATTCCCCAGTCCAGCAGAAGCTTAGCAGGGTCCTCTGTCATTGCTGCACAGTACACCCTTTCTACATGCATTAAAGAAAAGTTTCACAGGTCATGTGTGTGCTAAACCCCGCCCCACCATTGGTAAATAACCATACTGAAAAGGTCATATAAAAGCCAAACTTCCCCCTAAAGATAGAACCAAATGCTTAAGTTAGCATAGAGTTGAAGAGCAGGAGTGCATGGCTTTAGCCATGGATATGGTCAAATCTATTTTTCTAGCCACAGCTACGTCTTATAGAAGGTATTGTGTAGACTTCAAGGGTGACATCTCAACCTTTCCCACTTGGACTGTGTAAACACAGAGGCCAGCATAATTACCCCACTGCCTTCACTATAGCTCTGCAGCTCAGTGGATCCTTGACTCTGCAACCAGAGTGGTGCTGCCTTTTGAAACTTGTTTTATCTTTTATACAAACACTGGAACTGTTGCAGCCTTTCAGGGGAGATGCCATTTCAATTGCAAAGGTGGCATCTCGTGTACAAAAGTGTCTTGTAAGTATGTATATAAGAAGATCAAGTACTGTATAAGAATGGTGTGGAAATTGTATTATTACTTCCTTTTGTGCATGACAGCCCACATCCTAAGTGGTTTGTGGGATTTTGTCTTTTAGAAATCCTTGTTTGTCTCCAAGAACTTTCCTCAGTATAGAAAGCAAAATAATTTTGTACACATGTGAAAGAAATATACTTTTAAAAATCTATTTATGTGCAAAGAAGTTCCTTGTATGTTTCTGTCCAGACTGTCATCAGCTGCTTATGTATATATGATCAAATGCGTATCTTTAATTCCATGTTTGTAAAGCTGTTTTTCTTGCAATAGAGTAAATCCTTAAAAAAATACTTGTTTTGCTGGTTCTGATTTAATTTAGCAAAAGATAAAGCTGATTCATTTAATGAAGTTTTTGTTATCTAATATGTAGCAATTCCATTCTGAAAACTACAAAATTGTTTATAATAAAGATTAAAATAAAATTGATTGATGTTGTACTTTTTGTCCTTGGAAAAATAAAAACCCCCAAAAATGTGATTCGCAGTGCTTGGAGATCTGTCTGCAAGAGCTCTTTGTAAGCCTTAGTATTGATTTGCATGTCTGGGTAAAGTTTTATTTGGTTTTATAATATAAAAGGTGTACCAGAAGTCTTTTAGTTTAATTGTAACCTTCTTGCTGAAGACTACAGGAGGGTTGAACATGCAAAGTAAGTGACTTACAGTTCACTCTATAATTGGACCGTTAGATTTTTATGCTTCTCTGACCACTTCAGACAAGGCCAAACATGCTGTCAATTTTGACCAAGCTTGCATCTTGTGTAGTCTGTTTTGTACTTTACTCTCAGGATGCCTTATGAAAGTGAGAAATTATTCATCTTTCAATATGGAGAGAATGGCAAAAAACCCCTTTCTGCCTTCTCTGCTATTTCAATTGCAAACTATAGTTTTGCAACAGATTTAAAATTGTGTGCTATATGGCAATTTTAGAACATACTGAATGTTCTTAGTAAACTCAAATTCTTCTTCCAGAAATTTTATCTCAAAATGGATTCTTGGCCAGACCACTAAAGGTTCAAGACTGGTGTTTCTCCCTTGTTTCAGCTCCTTTTTGGAGGGCATGTGCAGGCTGGACTGCTGAGGAAGCAATTTATGACTTGTTAGTTACTGTAGATCTGCTTTTGCTATAAATGCCTGCCCAGTGGCACACCTTAGTTGTCAGTTACTGAGTAATTTACAATTATTTACGTTCTCAGTTCTAATGATTTTGAATAAAAAGATGCTGAATACATATGTAGTACCATTCAGGTGTGGGATAATTCTAAGTACAGATGTTACACCGTGGAACAGCAGTTGAAGCACACAGTGCTGCGGCCCTTCAGCCTTTCTGGGAATGTTCAGGAAAGTGTTGGTATAGATGCCTACCCTGCCGTGGCAGGTGCAGTTATTTCGCAGTCTGCTCATTTCATTAATTGATGTCAGGTCTTCCTTGGCAGTCACGGTGGCTGCCGGGCCGCGCTCCCGCCGCGTGCTGCACCATCAGGTGAGGAGAGGCTGGGCGGGAGAAGGCCTGCCCACAGCCCCGCGGCTGCCGCTGCGCTTTGTCTTCCTGAGGCGCGCAGAGCCAGCGGTAGCATACAACAGGCGTTCTGGTGCCTGAGAGGGAGGAGGCAGTTGTGTTTAGAGAGACAGAAATCGGCAAATCCTCTCTAGTTTTGTGCAGGTGGAGGTGCCGTGAGGCACCAGCTTGCGTGAGGTGGCGGGAAATGTGGGGAGAGGTGTTCCTGTGAGGGTGAAGGATGTGGCGCAGAGCTGCCCGACCCTTTTCTTCATGCCCTCCAAGAAGTGAAGATGAAATAGCAGCTGTTTCGATTTGCAGCTTGTGCGGCCGGGCCAGGCTGCGGGGGGGACACAGCGAGCTGGCCGAGCCCCCAGCTGCCTGTTGGACAGCGGGAAGAAGGGATCTCCAGGAGCCCCAGGCTTCTGCACACTGGCTTTTCCAGCTCTGCATTTTTTCCCAGTTCTGCATGGGCTGTCGGATGCTGATATTTCCTGACAGGAGGGAAGGGTGTGCTCTCTGAAGGTTGCTAATTATGTGCTAAGTAGTGCTGCGAATGGTTCTGGATTCAACGCTTCAAGCCGTTCAGGGGCTCATTAATTCTCTAGATCGAGTTTTCTATTAAAGGACGGATTTTTGAAGGGGATCCATCCCGAGGAGGCAGCTAAGTTGCCAGCAGTTTTCCAAGAAAGCCGAAGGGCGCTTTGTGACTTTGGCAGCACCGCTCCCTGCAGCGTGCTCAAACTCTGAAGTCAGCGAAGCTGTTTGACACAAGGAAACAAATGATGGTGTGTGTTTGAAGTATAATAAATGGCTGCTGTGGGAATGGCTGCCGGGAGGTTGCGTGCTCTGCAGTGACAGAGTATATCCTTAGCAAGAAATCTTTACAGAGGTAGCATGTCATGGAAACCTTTTTCCTATTAGATATTCTTCCGCTGTTCCTCAAACTTGGGACCTGATTGTGAAGTGAGCAGACCTTTTCTGATTTCAGTTAACTGAGTTCAGAACATAAAACCACCAGAAGAATTTGAAGAAACAGAATTTACTCTTTTTTTCCTATAATGAGGGAAGTTCTAAGTGTTTAAGAACATTGCAAAAATAACTAGTGCTTAGCTTAGGAAAACTGTGCATCAGCATGTGGTCGGAAATTATTTCTGATTGTCCAGACATTTGGGGACATACTAGCTCAGCCACAGGTAAATGACTTTTAAGACAGAACATGGAAGAAACGTATCCAGAAATTGTTCATTCATGTGAAAGGATTACAGCCTGGATGTTAAACTGATGTACAAAGAACAACGCTATTACTTTTTTTTTTTCTGGTTAAACATGAACCCAGCTGTCCATAGAGCATTTTAATTGTGGGTTTGCATTTTTAGATGAAGGGGGCAGTGGAGTGTGGAATCAGTTGTGGTAGATTTCACAAAAAAAAAAAAAATTATCCTAAAAATTGCTTCTCTGCCTATCAGGATCATGGAATATCAGATCCCAACAGCACTGGAAATGTTCAAGACAAGGTGGAAAATTTGTGAATGTTTTTACAAATCACCAGTACCAGGCAGAATTAACCCAATGTAACAGTGCAGAGTGAAATAATTAATTTACCAGAAATAACGAATGAAGGTATTGTTATGAAGGGCTGCTAGACTGGAGAATTAGACTGGGCCATGAAGGTCTGGCTTGAAAGCTGGTGCTAGAGGCTGCCATATGAACTAAGAGAGAATGGCATCAGCTGGAAAAGGCTGAAAAAAGTCATTATTTAAGAGAGTACTGACAGGAGTTTAAAGTTACTGGGAGAAGGTATGGCAAGTTTTCCAAAACTAAATGGTGCTTTTCCAGTTACGAGAATTTTTTCAAAAGTATGAAGAGAACAGTAGAAAATAGAGAGCTGTTCAATAGCTTCTCAAATAGGAAAGTCCTTAAAAGGCTAACCTGCTTCCTAAAGACGGAAATGTGAGTTGGTGAATTGTGGCAGAAAGCTGAGGTTAGTTCAGATTTGGAGGATTGTGAAGAATCCCATTAAAGAGTAACATGGATGAGTAAGGGGCCCCAGTAGAAGAGTACTTGTGCTTCTCTCAGCTGAAACATGGAAGAGACAGTTTATTTATTGACTCTTGTGGGGGGTTAGGATGTAATGGTAGGGAAGCAAAACTAGGTTTTCCCTGAGAACAGGATGATGAAAATGTGGTTATTCCGCAGAAACTAGGACTGTAAAACATGTCCAAAACAAAACACAGGCTGCCATGGAAACTGTCAGCTCATCATTCCCAGATGTTCTAATCAGCTCTAGTTAAAATACTTGAACATTTTTAACCAAAGATTGTCGTAACTGAGGATTATGTAGCTCTGATGGTGAGACCATGCCAAAGTGCATGATGTGTGTGTTGCATACCAGAATGAAAAAGAGCAGCAGATCTGAGCATTGGCACCAGCCGGTGAAAAGCTGTATTGCACAAGGGAGAACAAAAGCAGCCCAGCTCCCTCCGCAGTGAGTGACACCCTATGGTGTGATCTGAAACTCTGCTAAAGGAGAGAGTGCTTAGGAAAGGGAAAGTGAAGCTCTTGGTGAGACTCATTGCACCAGGCTCTTATGAAATCAAATAGATTAAAAGAATATCATGGTGTTATAATGGTTTTGATTTATGATATGGGAGAGTTCATGCGAGAGCTAAACAGCCTCCGCTTTAAGAAAGTATCATCAGATAGAAGTATAAGAGCCTCCTGCTTCCTCTCCAACATCACATGGCTGCCTTTGGATTCCACACTTGGAACAGTGAGCACCTTCTCCCTGTAAAAAAACCCTGAAATTTTCAGGTCAAAGATCACCTCACTTTTTGCAGTTGTTGAGTGGTCCGGAAGTGCAAAATGCACTAATGGCAAGAAAAGCACAGTTTGTGTTTGGGAACATACTGCTAAGGAAGAACATGAGTGTTTGAGAAGCATATTCCAGAGGAAGAAGCGCAACTTGCCAGTGGACTGTTGAGGCATCTCTAGAGATTTGCATTGGAGGGAAGAGGGAGTTTTCTGTAAGAAGTGGAAAAGTATGTCTGAACAACTGAGGTGAGCATTTCATAGGGCTATTACTATGATTGTTTTACCATTTAGCAGGGTATTTTGAACCTTATGGGATTTGGAAGTCTATGTTCCCTTGCCATTTTAAGTACCTCTGACCAAAAAAATTACTCCATTCTGGTTAAACCCATGAAAAAATTCTTCCTTCCACCTTTGCAAGAGGATTTTTTTCTCTAGTTATGCAAAACTTGGACTTGCATTTGTGTGCAGTGTGAGTCCACAAATACCTAATCCACAGATGAGTGTGTTTTAGGGCTGCTGGGGATGTTCAGCTGCAGCATCTTAGCCTTCTACAGAGATGGAAAACTCCCAATCAGTTTGAGTGCTCCTGTAGGACCCTTTTGACTATTTGTGTCCTAGTTTGGACTACTACTTTGGAAAGTAGAAGAAATCATGCAAATCAGGGAAATGTCTGTGAAGGGAAAATCTTGGGAACTTTTTTTACACCTCCAATCCTCTGAACAAGGGTTGCTTGCTCATAGCAGTGCAAAAGCCTGTCAGAGTTCAAGGAGCATCTGGATGATGCTCTTATTCATGTGACTGAGTGTTAGATAGTCCTGCAAAGAGCAGGGAGTTGGACTCAATAATCCTTAGGAGTCTCTTCCAACCCAGTATATTCTGTGATTCTATGAAAAGGCAGATGGAGAAAACAGGTGGGCACAAACTGAATGGGATAGACCTTGTATCAATTTAGTTGGGATTTAACTAAAATTAAGCTAAAGTTGGTAACCTTCAATTTGCTCAGTCTCTTGAGCTTGCTTACAGCTTTTTTGGTCCTTCAGTAAATGATGCGAAGGGGTAGAATGCTTTAGGAAGCTGTATGAACAGCATCATGTAAGCAGGACTGTACAGCTTATGTACTTCTGTTTCCATCACACATCCAAGCTTTCTGATACAGTTGTTCCTTCTCTGTGTGGAGTAGTTTTAGATCAGTTAGAGCACAAAAGGTTTAAAGCAGCATCCAGTGAGGGAACTGTTGTGTACACTCCAGAATGCAGCTTTGGTACCTTCACTGGCAAGAGGATCTCTCTGCTATTGCTATTTTTTCTTGTTTCCACACAGTAGCATCTTGCTCCTGGATAGCTGAGGCTTAAAGGAGGTGGATTATATATGTTTGATGGGTAACAGTATATTTCTAATGTTTTGGTATGCTCTTAAAACTACTTCTTCCAACAACAACCACATGGTAAGTTGGTAGAAAATTCTTTGCATGAAATGTTCAAAGGAGCCTTCTTGCTAGATCCTGTCCAACAGCTCAGATAGTGCAACCAGCTACCACAGTCTGATCAAGCCCATTTCACCTCCAGCAATTTTCCTTCCCTTGTGACTACTCCTTGCCAGCCCTAGACATCTTTCTGTTCTTCAGTGCTGAGTATTATCTTTATTCTCTGTGGGAATTAGCTAGCACTTTAAAATATTAATAGGATGATAGATGCATTTAAGAAGATCCATATCACTTTTTGCATATTGAGGCAATGTTGCTTCTATTTAGTCTTCAGTATTTTTAACAGTACAAGTTTCCACATAATTTTCATTGTTTTAGAATTTCCTTCCTTGCTTATTTTGGCTTCTTTAATTGAAAAAAACTTGGAATTCCTGAAGCCCGGTTCTATTACCCACATTCAGCTCCCTTGAACACAGATCCTTTTCCTTGTTTATTTAACCAGCCATATCAATGGTAACAGGACCAATTTGGCAAATCCTGAATTCCCACCCTGCCCTACATGAACACGTGCTTGTTCTCTTCTTATGCAATCAGGCAAATGAATGAAAACAGATACCAACAAGACTTTATTGTATCAAATTTCATCCACATGAATTTTTGTAACTAAAATCAGAAGAAATGTTCCCTTCACGTGTTAAACTCTCAGGTTATATCTGTTTATCAGGGTTTACCTGGAAAAGGGGAATATACTTAGAAGGGAATCTAAAACTGAACGTGGGAAGGAAAGCAAAAAGTGAACTCAGTGACCCCTGTCTATTGTTTTTAGCACAATGTCTGTAGCAATGTTTTATGGCAAACACCATTATCTGAGGAACTGTGAACATTCATGCTTTGATAGAAGACTAGGGACTATATTGTCCTTGAAATATTGGTTCAAGGGCATTTAGGCCCCATCTTCCTCACTGCATTGGAGCACAGGTGTATGGACTACCTTATGACTACAGTTCTTCTCAAACTAAAATTCCCAAATCCATGCTAATAGGGGGAAGAGGAGCAGCACAGGAGATCAAGTCCACATGACTGTCCCTCTTGATGAACTGCACTTACCTGTGACCAGCCTTCTTTCCCATAGCTGAATGGAAGTTCATGCACACATTTATAGTGTACCAACACATCCACAATCATCCATGGGTCCTTCACACAACGAGCCACATCAAAGCCTGTGTCTCTAGGGGGACTATATCTGGGAAAATACTTAATTCAGTCTGTTCTGTAGATAGCAAGAGCAGAGATACTTTAGTCTGGATTCTGGACTAGCTGTAATGACTACCAATAACTTCACTGCCCTTGATGCCGAGATTTTGAAAAAACTTTTTATTAATTCTGATAGTCTTGGCATAGAACTTTCTACATTCTCCACTTCTTTTGTGTCTGTGTCTGCATGGTTCAGTATTGTGAACAGAAACGGGCAGAGCTCCTGGATGGCTGTGTAATGCTCATATCACCTCACTCTTCACTCTTTCTGTACGAATGAGGCCTTTCTCCCTTTATAGGCAGAAGGAAGAACTGGGTGCTTGAAGCTGTACCACAGGGCACTCTAGGGCAGCCCAGCTGATCCTCTACAGGTCCTTAATCCTCTGCAGATGACAATTGGTAATCCACATGGTAGCCACCATACAGTATTACTTGGTTGCCAAGTTCACCCCCATGAAGCCCATTTCCAGCATCCAAAAGGAAGTCTCTGGGTTGGATATTTGCAGTCCAGGTGCAAAAGATTGTTAAATTGCATTTTCAGTGTAAATGAAACGTGTTCCCTGCCTCAGGAAGGAACTAGAGAGGTGTATGTTACCTGGCAAAAAACCCCAACCCTGTGGGGATGGCTTGCTGTCCCTATCTAGCTTACTGAGTCCTTGCTGCCCTTCCAGGTTCCTACCTCTGCTGAGGTGGGCAAAAATAGGACATTTTGAGTGCTTTTGAATTTAAATTTTGAAGGAGCTTGGAAAACACCAGCATAGTGAGAACAGAGAGAATTTCCTGCTGGTCATATATTCCTGTGAACAACCTGTTGCCCTTCTAACCTGTGGGAAAGGTTAAAAATAACACATGGTGCAGTGCAGATGGGGACAAGAGCAGAAGCAAGGGAAAATAGGAGGAGAACAGCTAGATAAAGCAAGATGCCTGGCTGCAGTGAAACCTCTGAAACAAGAGAAGCATTGTGTTGCATGGCCACCCCTCCAGGCAGTGTAAGAGCTGGCCCAGCAGTGACTCTAGGGTGGTACCAGGAAGAGCATTAGGAAGTCCTTGTTATTCAGCTATAGAATATGGGAATGTCTCTGTGTCACTGCAAAAGAAAGAACTTGTTTTCCTCTTTTCCTCACCAAAATGGGTGCTTGAAAGGATTTAAATCAAATTTCATGGGAAAGTTGACCCTCACAGGCAAAGCATAGACCAGGTACTGGGAATCAATGCCAACGCTGCCAGAAAGGGCCTCTGCTGGAATATGCTTAAGGAGGAATGCTGATGACTGGAAATGAGACCAGTGTGGGTGAGCAGAGGCCTGGAAAACATGATCTACAAAAAACACTGGAGAAGTGAGGCTGCTTACTCTGCAAAAGTCTAGAGGGACAGCATGTTTAATCCTCAGACATTTAAATGATTGATATTGAGAAAGGTAGCAATAGGCTGTTTTTCTTGTACATTTGCAGAAGGACAATAAAAAGATAAATTAATTGGAAACATGGAAGATAAAGATTTTTATATTAGTGCAAGATTCTTAAGAACAGCCCTAGCCAGGGAATGGAGACATTGCGAGGCGTGAGGCAGAATCTTCCTTAATGGCGATTTAGGAGAAGCTGAAGCTCTAGAGGAGCTAGTCTAGCTTTCCTCAATGGGTAAGGAGATGGTCTAGATGACCTCCTTCCTGCTGCATTTCCGTGGCGTCTGTGTCATTTATAATGCCAGTTTAGCTCCATTCTTTTTGAATCTTGCTGCTTCTAGTTTTGACATTTGCAAGCCAGGAGCAATTCAATTCAACAGTGTTACTTAATCATCACACGCATTAAAATGGTTTGACCAAAGTGAGCGAAAAGCTAGAATTGCTACTTGCAGCAAGCAATAGCTATTTGTCAGCTTTAATAACTACTGTATAATTCATGGAGATAAAAGGCTACAAAAAATGTTATTTCTTTTCATTTTGAGAGTTTTAAATATGGCCCAAGATGCAGTGGCTGAGTGTGTGTGATGGAGGTGACAACACATGGCTCTGCCCCCTTGGAAGTGATGAGGGCAGTTGGCCCAAGCCCCTAAATCCCATTATTTTAGTTACCTGCTTTACGGCATCTGCATGCTGAGGCAAGCAAAATAGAATGTCTGGATAAAAAAAAAAACAAACCCAGGATTTTTCTGGAGTTTATTTTGCTATGTCATTTTCTGAGAGGGATGTTTGTGGAAGTCACTGTTTCTCCTCCGCTTGCAAGGCGTAATTTACCAGCTGCATGGGTCAAGTGCTGCCTTCTTAGCCCACTCTGACAGACCTGTATTTCGTCTGATGACTGAGGTTCAGGCTGTGCTTTCTGGATATTCTGTCCACCTGTATCCAACATATGTGGAACACATCTTTGAGCATGTACACATGTCAGC
This sequence comes from Struthidea cinerea, assembly GCA_013397865.1. NCBI lineage: Eukaryota > Metazoa > Chordata > Aves > Passeriformes > Corcoracidae > Struthidea > Struthidea cinerea. The sequence continues at coordinate 1,857,172 of VZTI01004088.1, read as the reverse complement.
ATGACAAGACAACTGCAGCCAAGGTGGGAACTAGGAAAGAAATACTGCCCATGAAGTTACCTCTGCCAGCATCTCTGCTTTCCCTGGCACCCAAAGGGTAATCACTGTCTGTGGGTCTTCTCAGGGCTTGTTCCCTATCTGCAGCCTGGACTTTACAGAAGGTGGAATGCTTTCCCTGCAGCCACCAGTGAGAACTGGATACCACATGATCTCTGCCCTAGACAGTCTCTCAGGGAAGACAAGTAGTCCAGTATAATGCCCTGCTGCTTTTTACTGAAGAATAGTGCACATACTACTAAGGAAGTTACTGCACTTCATTTTCTTAATACAATCTTTTATAAATTCTTTAATAAAAGTGTTGCAGTATCCAAGGGTATATAATTTTGGATTAAGAGGTATTGAAGCAAATGTTTTATTTCACTTCCTGAAAGGTCCCAGTCTGGGTGATTTTCTTAATATATGTATTCTTATATGTGTATATAAAAATAAATAATAAAGACTAAATTAGTACAAAATAAAAGAAAACCATTTAACCACAAACAAGCAAAACAGCAGCAACAACAGAAAAAATTAATCAGAGGAGGGAGTATTCCAAGTAGTCCTAATAAATGTGACACCAACCATTTATATTTCTTAACATTGCAGAGGGTGTTCAGCCTCTGGCTGTGCTCCGAGGAGCCTGTGCCTTGCCTGTTCAGCCAGGTATGCTGCCTGACCTCTGACATCCTCTGAGCAGCAAAGGACTGTTCTCTGCTTGTTGCAGCCTTTTATGACCACATCCAAGAATTTCCTATTTTTTCTGCTGCATCCCTCCTCAGAAACTCAGTGAGGTTTCTTAACCCTGTAGATAATTTTAGATCTCTGATCTGCCAGGGGCCCTGGCAGAGGAAGACCTCTGCCATCAGGTAGCCTGTTGTACCTGAAGAGCCCTTTGCCTGTGTTTAGAATGAGGAGTTATTTTTGATGCTGTTTCTGATGTTAGCCATGGGTACTCCTGGAGTATTTCCAAGTTTTCTAAATAAATGTTCTTGTGTCATCTCCCTGTTTTGGTTTGTTTTATTTTTTCTATTTTGTTTCTGTGCTTATGTCACTCTGCTTTCCACCAGGCTGGAAATGGAGAACAGGTCTTGGAGTTCCCTGCACAAGATTCCTGTTTCCAGTCTCACTCTGTCTGGCTGTCCTTGGAGCACTCTTGCCCGTTGCAGTGAGCAGAAGGGAGCCCTGGCTGGGTGCTGTTCTGGCCATGCAGGGCCACTGGTGTCCCTACAGCAGCACGGCAGAGCACTGCATCAGGTGAGTTACACACCAGTTTAGAGCCTGAGCTGGTAACAGCTTTTGTTTCCAGCTTCAATGGTGTAATTTGTATCTGTCTGTGTTTTTAAGAGCAGTGCATTTCAGTTTGAGTGACGGACAATTTAATACATATCCCACAGTGCAGCTTTCACTCCTGTGGGAGTAAGGGTAGTGCTGTGAGTTAGCAGGAGATCAGCTTTTTCATCTGCTACGCTCTTCCTGAGTGACCTTGGACAAGCCCTTCGATCTGTTTATCTGTCTGTCTGGCCCTCAGTCTGTCTGGCTGTTTAGAAAAGAGAGGAAGGAAGTGTCCCCCCCTCACAGCCCTTGCTCTTTCACAGTGAGATAAGATGCTTCCTTGTGCAGAGATCACCTTCTGCTGTGTTTAGATGTAATGGTCTGATGTCCGTGAGCTCTAGAAACAACTTACTGTAAATGATAGTATTAACAACACTAACACTCTGTATACTTTTCAATACGCCTGCATGAGGCAACAACTGTGTGTGTTTAGATAAGCTGGAAGCAGCTGTATTTGGCCTCTGCACCAGCTGCTGTGATCACAGTGCAGCTCTGTGCTGGTCAGTGCGCGTGCCGGTGGGTACGGCCGGGAACACCACTCCGTGTACGTTGCAATCTCTGTATTTAGTGCCTGCTATTGGCACTCTCATCTCTCTCATTTATGAATAAGTGGGTGAGGGAGGAGAGGGCTGGGCTGGGCTGACTCCTTCACAGATGAACCATAAAGAGCACAGGAGCTGAAACACAATCTCCTCCTCCTTTCCTGTGCTGTTTCACGGACAGCCTTGCTCACAGCTGGGAGGAGGACAGCCTCACCAGCAGCCTGAGCTGGAGCAAGGAGAAGGGAAGTTTTGTGCTCTTCACACTGCAGGCGAAACGTCTTTGCATAAACTCTGCTAACAGGTGAGTTTCATTTTTATCTATTCATTCTTGAAAGCAAGTTAATTTTCCATCATTGAGCCAGATCTCACCCCTGGAGAGGTAGTAAGACAGTTTTCTGTCTGAGTTGTTAAAACAAAACAATCAGGTGCTCCAAGGACTCAACCAAAGCAACGTGTCCAAAAAAATCCACAACTTCAAGATTAATTTCCTTGGCAAAGTTCCTACTAGCAGGAACTTGGAATAAAGGCTTTCCCAAGACCACTTTATTGAGTTCCAATTAGGCACAAGGAGAGCTGACTGTTCAAGTTGTATTGATGAGAGGAAATTGTTAACATAAACTGAGAAACCGTTGTTTGCAGCGAGGAATCAGAGCAGTAGCCTGAAGGTAAGTTCCTGGAGTCATTTTCAGAGAACTTTGTAGCACTGTATAAGTTGACTAGATACATGATATTTGGAAGGACTAGTAAGTGACTTAAATATTTCATTTCCCCTGAGAACACAAGCCAAAAGTTACACCTGGCATGAAATTGCTAAACCACATACCTTGATGTGTGTGTGCTCCGTGTACACCCGTAGAGTTTTGTCTTTGTATCTCAAAGTTATGTCATTACTATATTTTCCAAACACTAAGCCACTTTTCTTGCTGCTGTTCAGAATCTGACTTGGAGAACTTGAAATGTGAGGGTTTGTTTGGTGAAGTGAAATCCATCAGGTGAGAAATTAATCTGTTGTTTTTTTTTTCAATAGGATCAAAAACTTTCCTTCATTATTGTAGCTTGTCCTTGTTATGAGAACGTTTTTCTGGTTCTTGTCAGTCTTTGTGAAGGAACAAGAAAAGCAATTCACTGAGTGATATTTTCTTCTTTTGTGTGTTGCATGGGGAGGGGAGCTGAGAAATAGAGAATTTAGAAGAGTATAACAGCTTGTCCTGTCCTTTTCTGTTCGGAACACATGCAGATATTTATTAATAAAAATGTAAGGAAACTTAGTAAAGTAAGTAAAAATGGCGACACGTAGGCTCATAAGACGTGACTGTGTCACTGTGAGCATTATGGGACTTTCTGAGCAGTCTGTTACTCAGTACCCACTGTGACTTTTTCCACATGAGCACGGTGGCTCCAGAAGAGCAGAATGTCTAACCACTTCTTCTTTCAAGTTTTCTTTAATCAAGAAGCCAGTAAAAGATTGCCAATCCTGTGTGTTTAACACTCACTCTTCCATTTCTTCTTCAAGGAAACAAAATTTTCTATTGTCCTCAGTCCTATCCTTCCTGCCTGCCCATCTTACTGCTGCTATGTTGTTGTTCCCCCATATCAGGCTGCTCCTGCGCAGGCACTTGTAAAGTCTTTCTGTTGTATGAGTGTAGAGGCAGAAGAGCACCGTTTCCAGCTTATTTTACACTCGGTTCTATACAGCTGTAGGTAAGATGAAAAGTATGTAGATGAAAAGTAGATGAAGATAACACAGAAAGTACATTCCCGAAGTTTTGAAGGTCTTTACAGGGTCTAGGAAGTATACTGTAAGAAAATGTTGAGTTTATAGGATCAGACAAGTATGTTGTTCTGTGATAGCAGAGGTGAAAATGTCTACATCACAGCGTTGTGATTTGAATATCACAGTTTTAGATGAAGAAAGATTTGGTGGTTCCAATATCTCATTAAAAAACCTTGTGTCACTTGACACCTTCGGTGAGAGGTATTTATTTCACTTTGTGGTTGGTGGACAAAAATTGACTCGCTTTGTTCTGGATCTGAGGACTGTAAGCAATCTTACAGCAGTGGGAAAAGAAGGGAAGAGTGGGGAAAGGGAAGAGAAGGGAGGAAAGTGAATCTCTGCTGAACTAAGTGTACACAGGTGTCATTGTACTAGATGTCATCAATTAGGGTGAGCCTGAGGCTGCTTGTGAGGTCAGACAGACAGGAAGCTTCTTACCTGTGGCTGAGCAGAGGTGCACAGGGCCAGGTGTTCAAAGGGGGCATTAACTTAAATTTTCCTCACTTAACCAGCCTTGTGGATGGTGTTATTCAGATGAACCAGCTGATGCTCTAAATGTAAGTTTTCATGGCATGGTTGGCATGCACTGGCTTCTCCAGTGCATGGAGAAGAAAATTTCTTGCCTTCCAGTTTTTCTAGTCCTGACCTGAAGGTGCATTCATGGTGCCTGGGGCTTCACTTCTGATGGCTATATTGTGTCAGTGTGGTGATAACTAAAGAAAGTCATGGCCACTCTTGAGGACATTTACACCACTTGGTAATTATTTTTAAGGGAAGAACTGTGGGAAGAGAACTCCAGACATGGCAGCCTTATGAGGCTCATTACCTTATAATTAGCTGATTGTCTCCTCTAATATGTTTGTTTTTCCTATAAAGCTTATTCTGAGTGGTTTTTATTGCTTGTTATAAATTATTCTGCCAGCTGAAGCATTTGCAGAGCTGCTGACCCTGACAGCTGGTGGCAATTGTTTTTGAAAAGACACAGAACAGCTTTAATGTTTAGAAGAAACTGACCAATAATTTTAATTAAAAGTATTAGTAAGCAACAGCAGCTAAAAAAACCATTGCAGTTTATTCTCTAAGGGATACATCCACTGTAACCCTTTTTCTCCGCTAGGAACACTGTTCTGAACTTTGTTAATCTACAGGGTAGCAAAACGAGAGTTTTTTAGGCACTTCATCTGGAAGTTGTTGCTAATTTGTCTGAAAAAGAGAAAAAGACTAGATAACAGGTTTAAAACCCTACTAGAGGGAGAGAGAAACAGGCTCACCTGAAAGTATATTTTCTGTTCCTCTCCATGGAGCCCTCTTGCCGGAAATTGTTTCTGTGGCAATGAACTTCTTTCCAGCGGTGTTGTCTTGGAGTTTGATCTGGGTTTGCTTAGGCTCAGATCTGTCACCATACCAGAATCAGATAGAAATGCAAAACTGATCTGACCTTCAGGCAACAGAGAGGGCACTCTGCTGCTGTTACTGTTGCTCCACAGGAGATGTCCTCCTGACATTCTCCACTCAGAAATTGCTACAGACAGCTATTGCTGCTAGGATGAGCCTAGACTTTCCTTTCTGAACATTGTTGCTTTATTCAGCAAGGTTTCAAGATTCTTTTCTCTTACGTTATGTTCTGTGGGCCAGTGGTAAAGACACAAAAGCTTTGAAGAGAGGTTGAGTAGCCAACAGAGGAAGGGGAGATAAATAACAAATTAATTACAAAAGCAAATGTAATTGAACTGCCAAATTTCAGTCCCTTTAACAACACGTGAATAGAATGCTAAAATGGGCAATATCAGCAGGGAAGAATGGAAATGTTTCAGAGATCTTTTGGTTTGGCTTTCTTTTAACTCAATATTTTAGTAACCATTAGAATTTTGTCATGTTATATCTGGAAGCATTTTGTCTTCCTTCTGCCAAGGAAGGAGAGTTTTTACTCTGTGATAGATAATGATTTAGTGTCTACTCACATACCTAATTAGCAGATATATCTGGTTTATGGTCCATGTTTAAGAGCTGTTCAGACATTGCTTTTAAAATTGTAATTGTCTTTTAAACTTACAAGAGCCTTAAACTAAAATACCCGAATCTATCATGTCATAACACTATTATTTGGAATTTGAACTTATGTCCAAATTTCAAAGCTGCTTTTACACCTCCACCCCAAAGCAGGACCTGGGTTTCTGAACAGCTCTCAATTTGGAATCTCATATCTCCTGTGCCAGCTTTTCCATCTCCTCAAGAGCTCATCAGAACTGCCCTGAACAAGCATTTGATTCTTTCCCTTTTCTCTAGTCAGAAGTATGTTTGGAAGTGTGAATGGTTTACAGCAAGGTTGTTGCTTTTGCTGTGAATTGCTTCTTTGATGCTGTTAAAGAAGGGGGGTTTTGCATTTCTGTGAGGTCATGCCTCTTCAACTATTTTTCTCAGTTTTCGTGTTGAATGTCTTTTATCCAGAAATGGAAATTCAGGAAATGAAAATGTAAGCAAACCTGCAGATACAGATGCCAGCACTTTATTTAAAGTGATTAATCCACTGGGAACTAGGTTGTTGGAGTCCTGTACCCTCAAGTGAAAAAAAAAAAGGACTGACGTTTTCAATAGTCATCTAGGGAGCAAGAACAGCAACGAGGGAAAGAGCACAGACGAAAACCTTTTGCAAGGCACACTGCTTCTCGTGAGAAGACTGAGAAATAACAATGGAAGAACATGTCTTTCATGTGAATATTGACTCAGTTCTGCAGGAAACTTGGTTAATCTCCAGAAGGGAAATGAAAAAAAGGGAAGAAATTTTAAATTAAAGATTGCAATAAGGGATAGTTTAGTAGAGTTATGTTTCTACCAACTAGATGGGGGCTGTTTGAAGACATGCACAAATACACATGCATAATGCACCCCACACACCACCCCCGCCCAATGCTGTATCCAAGGAAGAAATACAGAAATACAGAACAAGAGCCAAAAAAGGCTCAATTGAGCCTCAAAGGAAATGAGTGTAGCTAAACAGAAGTGCGTGGAAGGGCGGATGGTGTGCTAGACTAGAAAGAATTTGATCTAGAACAGAAACATGTCTGAAATGCACAATGGTGATCAGTGTAAGCCAGAAACACAAACACAATACAAAGGCAAAAAAGAATTATTTTAGTTTTTTAGATGGCAACAGTGCACACAGTGTTAGGTGCTTCAGTTGAACAGGCTCCTATCCCATGATGAATTTATTCTCTTTGATTAAGATAAATCCAAACAGAAGAAAAATAATTAAGTCAGAGAAAAATGAGTTGAAGGGAAAAATCTTCAAATATTGTAAGCAGCTTTTCACTTTACCGTGTCTTAAAACTTCTGCAGTACAAAATGAATCATATACTGAATCATATGTGCAGAAAATGGCATTTCAAAAAGAGATGACTTTACTGAATGTATCATTATTTGCTGATGCATGGAATAATGAAAATGCTAACATTCTCCTTGAACAGGAGATCTGCTCTATCTCTTTATTAATGCCAGAGTTGCAACCAGTTAGACCTAGCTAGCAAAATTTTTCCATCAGACAGCCTTTGCTGGTTGGCAAGTGTTATTAGTCAGGCATTGATTATGGATGTCCCAAGCTTCTCAGCAGCACTGTACAATTAAGTCCTGTCCACTGAATTATCAGTGAATGAGGAGAAAAAATTCTATAGATGGGTGTTTGGTTGCTTCCCAAATGACTTTTAGTTAATAAGATTGTTCTGTTTGGAGGGTATGACGTGCTGATCCTTGTGGCATTACAAAAGATGCAAGCAGAAAGATAATTTGGTCCCTGCTTTGTTCTCTAACTTTTCCATTTTTGAACAAGTTTTCCCTTGAGTGATGCTGGGGAAGCTTGACAGAAGGGATTGCCTTGCATGTTGCTGGCATTCTGTCGCCTTTCTGCGTGAGCATGTGGGTACAGAGAGCAAGTTGCTCTTAATACACACATCGGCTCCAGGGCCATGAGCATCTGGCCGAAGGTAGAGGCTGACAGCCAGAGCTTTGCTCAGCCTTGGTGCACGCTGACCGGGACAGGGTGCCGGCAGTGTGCTACGGCCCACGGTATGTAAATGGGTGGCTCATGCTCAGGCAGCAGAGAAATCTGTGGGTGACTCCCATGGCTCCCTTTGGGCAGCCACTCTGTGAAGCAGGGGCTGTGTGGTAGTGCTGGGGCTACAGGGCCACACTGGCAGTCTGAGAAAGGCAAAAATCATTGAAATGCAGTACAGATATGAATTAAACCTTAAGTCACTGACCTCAACGCAAGATATCTGGCATTGCCTGATGTAGCACTGTGCTGGTGTCAGAGCAGGCTGCAGCATCAAAAGAGGCAGTAATACAGAGTTTAGGAAAATGAATCAGAAGGATGATTTTCCCCAAAGCTGTAGATGGTAAAATGAATCAGAACTCACTTAATTCAGAAGGATGAAGTTCCTATTTCTCAATCCCAGGCTACAACACAGTTGTTCCAGTCGTTTTTTCTTATTAATATTGCATGTTGATCATGGCTTATGTGGCTTCTAATAAACAAGGCCTGTGTAATCTTGGTTTTTCTTGCATTGTCCTGTTCAATGAGAATCAGTGTACGAGTTTGGGATTATAAGTAGTTCTGTTGTCTGTGATTGATTATGAGTTGCCTGCTGCTTCTTCAATAAAGACAGGATGGGTTTTTTGCTTTTGTGTCGAGGAGGATTGTGGGGGACAGGGACACTGACTTGGTTGAGGTTTTAGTTCAGGGAAAAGGAAGATTTGGAATTTTTTCTCTGAGTAATAGAGTGATTTAAGATGTCTGCAGGAAGTGGTGTGATGTGTTTTCCTCCACCCACTGTTCTGTACTCAAGCAAGTCATACACGGAGCTTCAAGGAGATGTGCCCTGTGGGTAGGAGCTAGTCACAGTAACTCAGCAGTGCAATACTTGGAGGGTCATGTTGTCCACTTGGTTGATCTTTAACAGCAGGAAGTGGGGGGCAATTTAGGGTCATTTTTTTAAAGCTTTGAGGCAGCTATAGCATGACTAATTTCTGCTGTGATTCACCTCCCTGATAGTACTTGGACTGCTCGCCTGAAATTACAGATTGCATGAAATTTCTTATTACTATAAATAGGGATTTTCCAAAGTTTTTTCTTTTTTCAGCACTTTCCTGTGCTCAACCAGTTGTTCAGACCTCACATTAGGTAAAAAGGCCCTAATCTTAGATAAAGAATAAGTAATAGTGTTAGATAAAATCAGTAGTCTGAGGGAACAGGCAGATGTAGTTGCCAAGCTACTGTCCATGATATTTGAGAAGTCATGGCAGTCAGAAGAAGTCCCAGGTGACTGGAAAAAGGGCAACATTGTACTCATCTTTAAAAAGGGTAGAAAGGTGGACCCTGGGTACTACCCACCTGTTAGCACCATCTCTGTGCCTGGGAAAGATCATGGAACAGATCCTCCTAGAAGCTGTGCTAAGGCACATCAAGGACAGGGAGGTGATTTGGGACAGCCAGCAGAGCTTTACCAAGGGCAAGTCCTGCCTGATCAGCCTATGGCCTTCTATGATGGAGTGGCTGTATCAGAGGACAAGGCAAGGGTTACAGATGTCATTTATCTGGACTTCTGTAGAGACTTTGACAGGGTCCCCCACAACAGCCTTCTCTCTAAATTGGAGAGAGATGGATTTGGTGGGTGGACTCTTAGGTGGGTAAGAAATTGGTGGAATAGTTGCATCCAGAGGGTCATGGTCAATGGCTCAGTCCTAATGGACCTCAGTGACAAGTGGTGTCCCTCAGAGGTCTGTACTGGGACCAGTTCTGTTTAGTATTTTCATTAATGACATAGATGAAGGAATTGAGTGCAGCCTCAGTAGATTTGTAGATGACAGCAAAGAGAGGAGGGACACACCTGAAGGATGGGATGCCATCCAAAGGGACCTAGACAAGCCCAAGAAGTGAGTGCATGGGAATGTCATGAGGTTTAACAAGACGAAGCGTAAGGTGCTGCACCTGGGTCAGGGCAGCCTCTGGTATCAACACAGGCTGGGGATGAACAGATCAAAGCAGCCCTGCTGAGAAGGACCTGGGGGTGCTGGTGGAGGAGAGGCTGGACAGGGACATTTGGAGCCCAGAGAGCCGAACATGTCCTGGGCTGCATCCAAAGCAGCATGGCCACCAGGGTGAGGGAGGGGATTCTACCCCTCCACTTCCCTCTATTGAGACCCCACCTCCAGTGTTGCATCCAGATCTGGGGTCCTCAGCACATGAAGGACATGGATCCTTTGGAGTGAGTCCAGAGGAGGGTCTCCAAGATGATTAGAGGGATGGAACACCTCTCCTGTGAGGAAAGGCTGAGAGAATTGGATTTTTCCAGCCTGGAGAAGAGGGGGCTCCAGGGTGACCTAACTGCTGCCTTCCAGTACCTGGAGGGAGCCTAAAAGAAAGATGGTGAGAGACTTTTTACAGGGCCATATAGGACATGTGATAAGACAAGGGGGAATGGCCTGAAACTGAAAAATTTAGACTAGATGTTAGAAGGAAATTCTTTACTGGGAGGGTGCTGAGGCACTGGCACAGGTTGCCCAGAGAAGCTGTGGATGCCCCATCCCTAAAAGAGTTCAAGGCCGGACGGGATGGGGCTTTGAGCAACCTGGTCTAGTGGAAAGTGTTCCTGCCCACAGGTTGGAGCAAGCTGATCTTTAAGGTCCCTTCCATCCAAACCATTCCATGATTCTATGATATTAGACAAACTGTGCCTATTATCCTACCTACCTCCCTTGCCCTTAATCTCAAGTTGCCCTTCATACACGCAGGCATCAACTAAGAAGTCCAAAGTAATAAAAACCTGAAATGAAAAGGTTGGAAAGAACATGGATTTCCCAGAATATCAAAAGTTGGAGCAAATGGAATGATTTACCCAAGACTGCAAATAATTGCATGCCTGTGTTAGGAAAAATTGGTCATTGATGACTAATTAGTCTTTTGTTTATGTGGATTCTGAAAAAAATGTTGCCGACTTCCTTCTTTGACAATAGATTTGTAAGAGGACTCATCTGATAATGACAAAAGTAAAGTTATTTGTAATTTACAGAACACTTCAACTGAAAGATATACAGAGTAATAATTATTGTACTCAGAAGTTCACGTTAGAAAAATCCACTTGCAAGTTTCAAACACTGGATGGATTGTGCACAGATGTAAATTAGTTTAGAAATTCAATCTGACTCCTCTTTTTCACAAAACAAAGTGTTATACCCCAGTGTCTGTTTTACCCCAATTCATCATAATTCCTGAAACATTAGCAGCAATAATTCACAAATTGCTGTAACTAAATCCCCTGGAGTACATGTAGTTTTTTAAAATATCTGTTAGCCTTTGCTGATGTATTTTCCTCTATGCCCCCATCCTATTGTTAAAAATAATTTCGTTAGTTGCTGGTTAACAATTCTGGTTCTAAAGATTGGAATAAAAAACAACAGCACATATTTCAGTTATCTTTATATAAATAAAAAAATACATACCATTTAACATATGTTATATAAACATATATATTATAAAAATACATACATATTTGTGTTTGTGCCTCATATGTACTTGTCTTTCTTTTCCTTTACTTATCTTGTGTTAATAGAAACATCTTTCATTGCCTTTAATGGCTCCTTCTGCTTGATACCCTTCTAGAATCAGAATGGTCTGGTTTGGAAGGGACCTTTAAAGGCTATCTAGTCCAACTCTCCTGCAATGAGCAGGGGCATTTTCAACTAGACCAGGTTGCTCAGAGCCCCATCAAACATGACCCTGAATGTTCCCAGGGATGGGGCAACCATCACCTCTCTGGGCAACCTGGGCTAGTGTTTGTCACCCTCATCATAAAAAAATTCATCTCTGTATGTAGTCTGACTCTACCCTCTTTTAGTTTAAAACCATTACCCTTTGTCCTGTTGCTACAAGTCCTATTAAAAAGTCTGTCCCCATGTTTCTTGTAAGTACCCTTTAGATACTGAAAGGCTGTAACAAGGTCTTCCCAGAGCCTTCTTCTCCAGGCTGAACAACTCCAATTTTCTCACCCTTTCCTCATAAGAGAGGTGCTTCACCCCTCTTGTTATTTCTGTGACCTTCTTCTGGACCTGCTCCAACAGGTGCATTTTTTACATCATAGTTCTTCCTATTGAACCCAAACATTGTGCCATTTCTTCATACTCAGTGGTGCACCCAAATTTCTACTTTCTTCTCCTTTTTTTTTTCCTCAAACTTGCAAAGGGATATTGTCCCTTTCCTGCCCATTTTATGTTGTTTGACCAGTCCCTAGTCTCTTCTGCTGGCCATCGCTTCCCTACCTTCTTATCTGACCTTATTCTTCCAGGCTTTGTGAAACAGGATCAAACAATCTGACAAGCCCGCAAGTGTTGAAGGAAGTTTATCGTATGAATTTAAGGGCTGGTGTTTGTGTAGATAATGACCTGAACCAAATCCTAAACTGAAACCACTCCAGGTTTCTGATTCCAAGATACGCAGGACAGTTTAAGTCCTGCAATGACAGCCAAGTGACTCAGGCCTGTCTGCACTTATGACAGGTGCAAGGACAGATTAAATAGCAAGTGACCATGAAGGCACACAACTATGTTATGCTCCCTGTTAATGGAAATGGGTGCTTTGTGGATGAGACAAGCTGGGTGCACAACTGTTGCAAATTCCAGCAAGGAAGTCCTTTGGTGCAGTCCTATTTGTCTCTGCTAAAAAAATACGTAGGCCTAGTTGCAGACAGATTTCTTACAACAAAAATTGTAGCAATATTCACTGAAACTGAAAAGACCCACCTGGGCTCCATGCTACTCCTTGGTCCAAGGTGAAGAGGCTGCTGCTGTCCATGGCTCTCGCTGCTTCCTGTGCCATTGCCAGCAGGCAGTGCTTAACCCATGAGCTGCCCCATGGTTCATTGTGCAGGGGCAAGTCATGCGTTTGTCAACAGCTAAGGCACAAAGGAGTTGGGAAAGAAAAGAACTGTTGTTGAACTCACCAGTGAGTAATAAAGTTGGCTTGTTTAAACCATGAAAAAGTGAGGCTTTCTGGAGCTCAGGGATCCTTGGCTTTATTTTTAATCCAGGAAGAAGAGAATTGTTTGGAGCTCATGTAGATGGAGAGAGTCTTCCAATTTATTGTCAAGACTTAGGCTTAGATGGGTATCATCCGAAAGATGTGGGCATATAGGAGAGAGAAAGATTGCCTGGAAATGACTGCAGATTTGTGATACTGAAAGTGTTACATAAACTACGCTCAAAAGAAAAAAGTCACACAGCTGCACTATGTCCGTATTAAAGCTGTCTAAAAGAAATGCCTTTGCGTTCCCGTTCATAACTGCTTTCAGCTTTATGATTGTCTGCATCCTAGATGTTTTTCCTAGAGCAACTCTTTTAATTTTTCTCCACCGTCTATCCAGACGTGGTCAGTAAGTAATGGGGGAACTATTTGTCTTTTCTCTTCTATACCATGCATGACCTTTCCTTCATTTTCCCCTTTTTCACACAGCTTGTAAAGTATTGTGTCGTATGTTCTTAATAACAGAGTGGGCTCTTCCACACCCATTTGTTTAAACCTGCCAGTGCAGTCCTTTGATACCAGGTTTTTTGAAAAAATCCTGCAGTTTCACTCCCTGTCTGGTGCAGAGCTATATTTGGTGTACCTGGTGCTGGGGAAAAGGTGAACTGCCTCTGCATTTCCATCTGGTTACTGAGTCTGTCCTTAGCCAGGCACGAATTGTCAAAGGGTACAAAGGTGGCCCAGAGCCCACACACTGAGGAGGCTGAAACAAGGGAAGGATTTCCTGGCTCACTGTTGCCACTGACCAGAACAGCAGCGTAAGACAGCTATTGCACAAGAATCTGGACCTTTGTTTTTCATCCCCATCTTTGAATTTGAGGAGGGTTTGTTAGCACAAGGCAAAGAGATTTGTTACAGCCAGCCTTCTTTTCCTGCCCCTTCAAAAGCCCACTCCAGAATTTCCTCCAGGAGCAGGAAATGTTGCTGTAATCGTAAGTGTATATTATGTTAGCATAATATTGTATCAATAAGACTTTTTCTGCCTCCTTCACATCCTGCATTCTGGCAAGACTTTTAAACTAAGCAGAAATTATTTTTACAATCATATTCTCTGAACGTAAACATGATTTGATAAAAACATTTTGAGTTCTTAGAGGAAAAGAAACATTTTCAAAAAACACTGCAACTGTAGAGTACATCTGCTTTTCCACATACTGTGATCCATAATGACTCACAGGGTAACACTGAATGAAACTCAGTGCTAGACATATAAAGACAGTTCTGAATTTTCAAAACTGTCAACAGCTTTTGAATTGCTATTACTATTACAATTACTTATTGACAGGAGCTGGACACTGGCTGGACACTGTGTTGGTAGATATGATGATAGGCCTCAGATTTTAGGCATTTTAGAGAATAACTGAGGTGTGCAAATCATCCTGCGCAGGCAAACCCTTGCATGTAAAAGTCACCAAATTATACAGAAATGCCATGCAATACAAACTCAGTCCTGGAGCTCTGGATTAAAAAGGTGAGGTGGGGTAAGAAGGTTATCAAACCTGCCTCAGCAAAGATTCTGCACTCTGCCCTTGTCTGCAGGTGCAAGAGATGTGTGATGGTTATCAAGCCTTGGAGAAACTGGAGAGTGTTACAGGAGAACTAATGGCCAATAAGTATCAGTGTTTGGGGAAATTCGTACATAACTTTAGTGACTGATATCTGCTGTACGTGTCAGCACTGCTAACATTGTCATATTTATCCCAGGGGAAGGTTATGGCAATCTCCTGGACCAAACTTCAAACTGAACCATAGGTATCTGTGACTGGGTCCCTTTAGCAGCATTTCTCTTGCTGAGTTTGACACATGAGTTGTAACTATTGTGACACCCACGCTGGAAGGGGTGAGTCTCTTAAACCCCAAGGGAGCTGCTTAAGACTGAAAGGAGGAGGAGAGCAGAGTGCTAGACTTGAGCAGTCTTTCACTCAAGTTGCATTGGACAGTGAAGTTAAAAGTTTTGAGGGAGATGATATTACCTTGGCCTGTTGTTTCATGACTGAGAGTTTCTGAGCTCCCAAGGACATTCCCATCAAAACCAGGGCTGATGTTCTCTCTGTGGGAAAGAAACGGTAAAATTAAAGGGATGAAAAACACATCCCAATTCTTATTTATATGTGTTTGCTGTGAATTCTGTGGAACTATGCTGGTTGAAGCTAAAAAATGAAGTTCTTTGCAGGTTTGATCATTTATTTCAGCCAGGCAATTATTTTCTGGCCTAAAGCAAGTGATTTTCTTTTCAGTTTCTACAGGAGTAAAGCCTATCACTATTAAAAAAAAAATCTTGTATTAAAAAAATTATTTGACAGTAACATCCTCAAATGCTAAAGCTGACACTAATTTTACTGTAGTGTGGTCATGTTTCTGTAAGGGTTGCCTTGGAAGAAATTTTATGTTCCTAGATGGGACAGAATATGATGACGAAAATACACATTAGCATAGCAAACAGAAAAAAAGCAGCAAGATCTTATCTTTGTATTTGGATAGTGCTTCTTTTGAATCCATAGTATCTGAAGCCGTAAAAGGTACACAAATTGTTAACCTTACAAAGGTATAGCCAACAACCCTGAATTTTCTGAGGAGAGATTGAAAGAAACACAGTCTTGCTGTTCTGCACCATCAGGTTAAACATGCATCCCCTTCAGCCTAGGCAGAGTTTGCCCTGCTGTTCTCCAGTGCTGAGCATTTGTGCCCATGTGAATATATCACAAGGTGATAAAATCCTGAATGGGGTATTTCGTTGTTTAGTTGAGGGTTTCATCACTGTGAGCTGGGTTCAGGCTTGACCTAGTAGAACTGAGTGCTAACCCATTGTTAGCAGTGGTTCTTGTGTTTTAACTAGTTATGGTATGGTATAGTATAGTATAGTATAGTATAGTATAGTATAGCATAGTACAGTACAGTATAGTATAGCAATGGTTTCTATGGGTATGTGTTTGGATTGTACCAGACTCTTCAGGTGAAAACAATTGCATTCATATTTTGTGGAAGTGAAAAGGAAAGATACAAATGTATAAGTAGTAAGAGTAAATGAGTGGGTTTGGGAGTCGATGGCAAATAAGGAATATGTAGTATCATATCCTGTATAACTGAGGCCATGGGGAATTGAACTGCATATTACATGGTATCTTGTATATAAAGGAAAATTTAAGAAATGGAAATCAAAAATCAACAGTTTTGTGCACCCTAGATTCTCTAAGGAAGTCTGAGTGGACTGCTGGTTTACCAGAGACACCTTTTCCATTGTAGACAAATCTGATTACTGCTTTTCTGCCTCATCTGTAAAACAGAGATGCTATTTCTTCACATTTTAGATACCTCCAAAGATAAACCAACAAATATTTGTACTTGGCTTTGTGATTCTGGATCACATAATTTTCTGGCACTTTTCTGTTACATACTAGGATTTATGTGATTCATGATTTCCTAGACAGGCTTTATCTCTATCAAAGACTATAAGATATTAAGGGCTAGGAAAAGGCAGCTTTCTGAAAAGTGTACTATATATTTAACAATTGTATCCCTTCTAAAGATTTCCTTGTGTTTTATCTTCAGGTTATTAACACCCTGCAGCAAGGCATCACTTCAGCCTAAAGGTTTGTGGAAGAAATACACTCTACATGAAAACTGAGTGTAATTAAGTCTTACATTCAGGACCCTGATGAGTGTTACACAGAGAAAAGTAGAAGATGGTGAATTTCACAGAGAATGTGACTGAGAAGTGCAATATTAATCATGATATCCACGAGACATTATCCCCTGTGGTGTACATATTTGTGTTCATATTAGGCTTGCCAGCTAACTGCCTGTCACTGTACTATGGGTATTTACAGATCAAAGCTAAAAATGAATTAGGTATCTACCTTTGCAATTTGACTGTAGCAGACCTGCTATACATATTTTCTTTGCCTTTTTGGCTTCAGTATGCTTTACAGCATGACAACTGGACCTATGATGAGCTGCTGTGCAAAATTTGTGGCATCATGCTGTATGAGAATATCTACATCAGCGTGGGTTTCCTGTGCTGCATCTCCATCGACCGCTATCTGGCTGTAGTGCACCCCTTTCGGTTTCAGCGCTTTCGGACCATGAAGGCTGCTGCCATTGTGAGCATCATCATCTGGGCTAAAGAAATAATGACATGCTCCTTTGTCTTCAAGCACGGGGAGATCAGTATGGATGCTGAGAGCCACTTGGTGTGCTTTGAGCATTACCCCATCAAGAAATGGGAGCACAATGTCAATTACTACCGCTTCTCTGCTGGCTTCCTTTTCCCTTTCTTTCTGCTGGCCTTCTCCTACTGTGGGATTTTACGAGTTGTCCACAAGAGTCCCGGCACTCAAAAGAAGAAGAAAATCCAAATTAAAAGACTGGTTTCAGGCACTGTTTTCATATTTTTAGTCTGCTTTGGGCCATACCACATCCTACTTGTAGTTCGTAGCTTGTTGGAGAACAACTGCTCATTTGCTGAGAAAGTATTTAATGTTTACCATATTTCTCTCCTGTTAACTACTTTTAACTGTGTTGCTGATCCAGTATTGTACTGTTTTTCCAGTGAAAGCACTTACCAGAACTTTGTCAAGATGAGAGACTCTTGTCTAACATGTTTAGGCCATCTGAGTACTGAGACAAAGGAATCCTATCCACTGAACACTACTGAAACTCCCAACAGAGCACAGCATGAGCAACAACCAGGGTTACTACAAATACCACTTGATGGTGCTGGAATGAAGGACTGCTTCACAGCTGACATAGACAGCCTATAGCATTAATCAAAAAAGGACCTTAATCCTAAATCTGCAGCTATGGCCATTTTGTGTATCTGTCTGAATTATTCATGTATTACAGCAGTGTGACCTCCCAAAGGCTTATGAGCAATGCTGTACAGTAAAGCTGTTTCTGGAGGTGCTTGGACCCTGGCAATAGTGAGGAAAGCATATGCTAAGTCAGTTCAGTTATAATCATATATCTGTTGTTGTTGTGCTACCACTTAAAACCTGTTTGTCTTGATGACTGCATTGACTGAAATAAGCCAGTACTCATGGTGTGTAGTTCTGGTGAACTCATCTTTAACTGTTTCTGTTTTCCCCTGTTGCATCTAGAGAAAATAATTCTCTACAAGTTGTGATCATCTACTGAAAAGGTCAGAGACAGAAAAAATTAAATGTCCCCATATGTACTTTTAGAAAGAAAAAGAACCAACAAAACACTTCTGCAACATCTCTGTAACTCTCTGAAATAACTTCTTCTGCCAGTTTCAAAGCCTGTAGAGACCATGCCAGAACCAGACTCCTAAAACAGTGATTCCAATAGTGCAAGACATTATGGGAGAACATGCACAGGGAACTCAGCAACTGCTGAGACCTTCAGGCTGTTATTTGACTGTTGAATCTCAGACTGTTAAACCTCATCATAAGGCTCCTAGAGACTTCCAGAACTATGAGACTCTGGGCTCCGATGGTGTGTCAAGTGTCAATAACTTGGTGTGTTGACTTGGAAGAGAGCAGGAGCACGTGAGGCACTTCGATCCCATGTGCTTCTCTGAGTCACTGTGTTCATTTATTTACATCTAAATTCTACTACACCTTGCTACAGTTTTGATTGTGTCCTTTGCAATTTGTGTATTTTGTGCAGCACAGACCATGCAGGCAATTACATAACAATTCATTTGTCAGGGAAACTGTTGAAGGAATTCTGTTTAAACTCTGTTCTTGCCCACAGATAATATAGTTTAGGGTTCGGTCATGGTTCAGTAAATACCGTATCAGAAATATGACGTATGAATGATCTGTGTCCCAGTTTAGACAGCAACAAAATACAGAAGTGGAGAATAGTGGCTTTTAAAGATGTGGGAGTTGTGCTCTATAGTATTGTTTCTACCACCACCTCCTCTCTAGGTTTTCTAGGGTTTTTTTGTTACACTAATGAATCCTGCATGATTCTTCTCAGTGATCTGCTCATCACACCTTCTTGTATCTGTAGCTGTTACACCATTAATATTGCCTTGTCCTTTCAATTCTCTGGTTTCAGATCTTCTTTGAAACACCTCTCTCTCTGCACCCTGGAGCTGATAACTTCCAGCAGTATAATCAGTTTTTTTTCTTTGGTTTGCTTTTAAGTCAAAAGATTGTCTAGACAGATGGTTTACTGCTATCTGAAGTATGTCATTGTAACACAGCCTTGCTTGTCATCAGATTCCAAAAGGAATATATACTAACAGTTTTCTGGAAACCACCTTGAGAGTGTAATATTGGATATAATTAGTGGATATATTGGATATAATATTAGTGTTTAATAAAGAATGTTTTTACAATTTTCTTTTTATATTTTTTTCACTCTATGTTTGAAATAACTATCTTTTAGCTTTGGCCCACAGTTTCTATTTGTGGGACTACAGATCTTCTCCTCCCTCCTCTAGCAGAAAGGATTCATGTCCCCAATCCCAAGAAGGGATTAGGTTTGCTTAGGTTAACATTTGGTTTGTTTAATTATTTTACATTTCTTTATACTTCAACCACTCAGATGGATTAATTACCTTACATCTGCATTTTTTTCTCCTGACTATTAGCACTGTTTAGCTTTATTTTCTCCTAATCTTTCATCTCATCTGCTGTGTGTTCCAAGGGGGTCATAAGGCAGGGACTGCTGTAGTGCTGAGCCTGTACATTGTTAAGCACCAACTCCTTGGACCCCCACGACCTGTCAGACTGCAAGACACACACATGGTTTGTTCTAGGATTAAATATTTGTTGTTATGTTTATGTGTTTCTTCTTTACAGTTACCCATGTTGTTTAAATTAGACAACTGGAATGCAGAGCATGCTGTACTACATGGAACTGTCATCTGAGGGATTAAGGCTTATTTGAATTGGTGCTTTGATGTGGTCAGCTTTGGTCAGCTGCTGCAGTTTAAAATCAGATGGAAACTTGTGTAACACAGCCCAGCATTCTGCTACAGTTCTCAGCACTTAACCTGCCAACCCGCAACAGAAGGGAGGGATTTTTTCTTCTTTTTCCCCTTTTTTTTCTTGAAGCTTGTATTTTATCAATCCTTCCTGAATTGTAACTGTTCACCTCAGGCTGCGGAACTGTAACCGATACAGCAGGAAGGTAACTCCCACTCAGAGTTTTCCTTCCATCTCATTTAGAACTCACTCAAGGGTCTGCTAAGGTTGCTAGAGACACACTACACCTGCTATTGCAGTAAATACAGTGCTTGGGCCTGCACACGAGAAGGGATTTTAAAAGCATGCACTAGAGAAAAAGAGAAATAAATTATTAAATTTTGTATTTCTTAATGAAATCCTACTGTTAAGACTTGTATTTTGGGGGAAACAAGAGCAAAACCTTACTAAATGAATTGTTTTTGACAAAAGTTAGTGCTTGGAAAGAATAATATACATTTGCACCTGTTAGTGTAATATGTCAGTAGCACACAGAGAATAAAATCAGCTGCTTCTTTTAAAATGATGCCAATTTCATTCTGTGAGTTCTGTGCAGCAGTGAACATACATCATCCTACAGGGTTACTGGCTTTGGGAAAAAGTTCAAGCATTCATATGAAATATTTTACTTAATACTTATAGTTTGGAGAGTTTGGAGACTTGTAAATGAGATATTTTCTAACTGTGAAACTTCAAAGATACTTTTCTAGAACATCCTTTCAGCAGGTTTGAGATGAAACAAATCTAAAAAAATGATCGATCTATAAAATAAACACCAGGATCTTCGGTGAATCTGAATGTCTAGCAGCAAGTCTAGCTTTAAGATTTCTTTCTGTCATGTGTTCAACTATTTTATGTCTTTAAAGGCTTTATATCCTCAGGGACTTCAGGAGATTAATGTTCAAAATATGCTGGTGTTTGTGGTATGAAATTATTTTTCTCATTCTGAAAAAGTTGTTTGTCTTGCATCGAAGAAGGAAAATAAAACTCACCTGCCAGGAAGGAAAAGAGATATGAAGTGTTGCTGGCTGCTGGAAGTCCAACTAAAGGCAACTTCCATTTTGTGACAGGTAAAGCACCAGTGCTCTAGAGGTGCAGTGTCAAAGCTACCCTCCCCTCTCTGCTGCGAGGGCTGACAGCCAGCAGAGCTTCAGTCCTGACACTCATCTGGAGTTAAGGTAAAATCACAGCTTTAAATGACAAAAGTTTGGCACAATTCACAACCATTTGTCGTGTACTGCTTCAGTGTTAGAAATTCTATGGGATAGAATTTAATGTTATTTCGCTTGGTCTTGTCAGGAGCTGAATTTCTATAACCGGAATTCATGTAAATGTTTACTTACACAATGTTATTTCATACTGAATGCAAATGTTTATTAATTTCTAATCATACTTTTATTTCTAATAATTAATTTTAATCATTATTTATATATTCAATTAATTTCTTCTTAACAACAGGATACTCTGAAATGTCTACAACTTTTCTCTATTACCCAGAAAGGGGCAAAATACATAAGTGGCAAACTACTGATATAATGGAGGTCAATGGCACAGCCTACCCTTTACACGACGGTCTGCAACGCTGCCCTTATTTTGTTGCTGCCCTTATTTTCATTAGCTCAGTTGAAATCTTCTCCTTACCTCCTCACACTTCCACAAACCATCCCCCACCATAAGAAGACAGAGGCGGTACAGGAAGTGTGCAGGGGAGCACTGCAGTTTTGTCTTGAATCTCCCCTCTCTACTGTAGCTGTTTTCCTCACCACAAGTATTTTTAAATCCAAGTTGTTATGAGAGTTACTTCCTGTTGCAGTTATGAGGTCAGTAAAACAAGAACAGCGGTGCAATAATATCTCATTGTAATTGCATGCATTCTTTGTAAAAGCCAGATCACCTCTTATTATAAATCATTTAATATTCATTCTCCATTATAAAATTACAGAAAAGAAAGGTAGACCAAGTCATTGTGATGATATCCTTCTTGTTTCACAGAGACGTTGTAAGGATAACAATGAAAGGCTGTGTGTGGTCCAAACACCAGAGACGAAAAGTCATCTTTTTCTGATCTTTTACACCTTGTGAGAGCCTCAAGAATAAGGAAATGACATGGGAGCAACTCTTGATGCAGAAATCATCAGGAGCAGTCACTGCTGTGCTTCTTGCAGCAGCTTTTCAATCATAAGCGAATGGGTGTTGTAGAAGGGCAGCCCGTCCACTTCCATCTCTAGACTGGCAGTTTTGCCACTGCGGACCCCGAGCTGCACAAGTGTTTTCAGAAGCTTTTCTTCCTTAAAAAACAAAGAAACAGAGTATAATTAAAATTCT
Organism: Struthidea cinerea; assembly: GCA_013397865.1. Taxonomy (NCBI): domain Eukaryota; kingdom Metazoa; phylum Chordata; class Aves; order Passeriformes; family Corcoracidae; genus Struthidea; species Struthidea cinerea. The sequence goes on along the minus strand of VZTI01004088.1, from coordinate 1,835,155 downwards.
GAATCAGACAAGAGCAGTCATCAAGATATTTATTTTAATTCTAGGAGAGACTGCCCATATCCTCCATATTTATTTTGCCATCAACTTGCAAGTACTATCTTGTCCCAAAGTATATGTTTAGCATCTGGAGCTCAGGGAGTGTCAGATGGTTTATAACCTTGACTGCTATTTAATTACTGAATATTACTGTTCTCCACTCTCCCACAAACAGAACATTAGTGTTAATTCAGAAACATCTATCATTTTTTGCCTGGTTTCAAGTTCCTGTATTGCACAAATCAGAATCAGAGGAACCTCCACCCAAAGTATCTCAAAAATCCATCTGTGGTTTCCCCAGCAAGGCAGCTGGCTGCAGCTGCATTTTTAAAGAAAAAGAACAGAAAGGAAAGAGGATGCACCAGGAAAAAAGGTTACAGAGAGCACCTGGATGGGCTGCACACTCACTTTTCTGCAGCTTCTCTGATCTCTCTGTGCCTTTGGCCCTCTCTTCCCTTTTTATTATTGATTTTATGAGAATTTTGGTTGCTTAGGGAAGGAGTGGGGACAAAACAACCTCAGAAATTGTGCTTCCTTGGCATGTTCTGAAATAGCATATACTTTGTTTAGAACTACAGTTATTTTCTTGCTTAACTAATATAAGCAGATAACAAAGCATGTTCCAAGTTGAGCTGTAAAAGTACACAGAGGGAACAAAATCCTTTTTTGTGAACTATGGGCCAGTTAGCATTGTGGGATGCAAAGATGGAATAAAATGAGCTCTGAAAAAACCACAGGGAACAGTGAAATTTGAAGATCTGGTTTCAAGTGGATGCATGTCTGGCACAAACTGCTCTGCTTATCATTTGTTATGAAATGTGCACAGTAAAACTCTTTTTACTTTTTTAGCATTTATTATAGTGAGAATTTATTTCTTGAATTCTGTTAATAAAAATCCAAGAAAACAAAAAACCTAGCTTCCCCTACGCCAACCCTGTGATAAGTTATGTAAGACCTTGAAACACTCACCTACCTATCTTTTCCTCCCTTTCTTTGCTAGGAATGCCCTTTCTGGTCTTTGCCTACTGTGCCATTTCCACTTGCATGGAAATTGCTACTGGAACAGTCCTACCGGTGTCCTTGACAAAGAGTTCTCTAGGTTTTAACACTTCTTGTTTGACATTACCACACAATAAACTCTAGCAAAGTTCTTTATCTCCTGGACACAAATGAATCATGGAAAAAAATTATAAATTTAAAATATCTATTCTTCTCATCAAATGTTAGGACTTTTTCCAGGAACACTTCTAAACCACAAAGAATACAGTAGCTGTAGATCTGAATTTAGACACAATATGGTTGTATTTTACATAATACAGTACATGGCCAAAACATAATCATTTCTGAATGAAGCAAAGCATGCCCTGCCTGATCAATTCAGTTTAATTTTGTAACCTGCTTTCTGAATGCACTTTCTAAAGATCTGTCTTTTATTTCCTGGTAAAACATCCTAGTTCTTAGCTGCAACAAAACTAAATACAGCTCTGGTTTTCTACTAAAGGAAAAATATGCATAGTTACATGGTGTCAGCAGTGACACATCTATTTAAGGAAATTATCTGGATACATTAGTAGCATAAAATTTGCTACTTTGTAATTTATAAAATTATAAATACACATCAGTTTATATCATATGAATGATCATATATATGAATGCAAATACACAACTGATCTTTCTGCACTACAGAGGTTTCTCTTAGCACTGAGTATATCTAAATGCATAAGGACAAAGGAGACCTCCCGTGTCACAAAAGAGATGCCCAAACTGGATACACAAAATGTAATCTCTAATATGAATGGTTTCTGCTACATATTTACATATTAGAGCTCTCTGATCTGCTTATATGAGGTAAAAAATTTGCTTGCTTAATACTATATAACTATAACTAAACCATAGTCTGTCATCAAATGCTACCGTTTCCATTTGTAATAAGCAAATACAATGTACAGCATGCTTCCTTAGCTGTACAGTGCTGCAGTTTGATCACAGCTCTCTCTTTAGCAAACAATTATGTTGGGAGTGGGGTAACCAGAAAAAATAATCAAAATAATGGAAAAATACCTTGTTAGTTTGTGCTTTATTCAAGGGGAACAACTTCCTTATGAATGACAAAGGTAATAAAGCATACTAAAAATATGTGACACCTTCATATATTTATAATATCATTCATATTCTTAGAGGTCATCCTTTAAAAAAACAAACTATACAGTTAATACGCTGCCATTAATAAAGAGTTCAGTAAAAGAACAAATGATTGGTATATTAACCTGATTGTGAGATGCAATGAAATGCAGAATTGACTGCAGGATGTTTAGCTACATTTGGATATGTACGAATTAATTAATTTCATTACGGTCACTTTGGTATAAAAGTACTACAAACATCTCAAAAACCAAGCCAATACCATAATCAAATTAGTAGGTAAGCAAAGGTAAAGGTAAGCAAAGATTGTTTAGGTCCAATTGTTTCTTGCTCCTGCAGTTCTCACCATGGAACAAACGCTTTGCAGCATTTCTCGCTAAGATGTGTGTAAAGGCTGACCCATGAGCACAGAACAATCTTAGTTTGCTGTTCAGTGGGAAGGGAGAGCTCCACAGTTCTGGGGTTTGGCAGCGCAACCCTGGCACTGCTTGAACGAGAGCCTGCAGGGAAATAATGTTGGTGTTTCAGGGGAAGTCTTCACTTAGTAATTATGACCTACAGCATTCATGGAAGTGCCATTTCCTGAAGAAAAATAACGCACATTATAAGAAAGCTGTCTGCTGCTTAGGCACTCCTTCAAATGTCCTCTTTTCAATTACAAACACAACTATAAACACCGAGATGGATCTGTGTGGTGTTGCTCTTTATCTCACTCGGGCAATTATTATACCATTAAATGAAGCTGAATTTTGCAGAAAGTAGCCATATAAACATAAATGGTCTGATTTTTTTATACTAATGGAGTATGTGAATACTAATGTATTCAATCTTCTGCACTGTTCACTGTTGTGTGATTTATAATTAAAGATATCATATTTTCTTGTCAGACATTTAGTCATTTTCTCTCCTCCACAAAACTGTTTCCATTAATTTTATCTCAATAGATTTTTGTATTGCACTTTCAGTAGCCCATTATTGGCTCATTAATATTCCCAGATGTATAGCTTAGTAAAACAAAAACAAGAAGGTTTTCCTGTACACAATATGACATTTAATTACAGTACCTCATTACCAGGAATTTTGATCATAGTAATTTTAGGATGCATTAATTTAAAGGTCAAAAACCAGTAGAGGCCACTGGAAAAAACATTGAAAATTGAAAAGTAATTAATCTATTTTATGAAAAGACTGTGCTGAAAAGGGCCATATAAGATTTGTTAAACTATATGGCTGTACCAAGTGTTGGTATCAGTTTCAATTTTACAGTGTCTGGATAAAAAACTAAGATAGCAAGAATTTTAAAAAAAATGGTGAGATATACTCTAAAATACTTAAAAGGTGTTTTGTTGGAATTTCATGCAGAATGTACTGTCATCTCAGGAGAAAAGCTTCTTTCTTTTGGACAGTTTCTGTAGTAGATGGATTGCATTTTGCTTAGCATTCTTGGAGGTCACAAACAATGCTTTTGTTCAAAATGCCATAGAGGTACTCTGCCAATAAAGCTGAATTTTGAAGTTCCTAAGTTATTGCAAATATGTGGAACAAACCTTATTTAATCATTAAGTGTGTGTGTGTGTACGTATATAGACAGATTTTTTTTTAACCACTGCCAAGTTAAAAATAGAGGCACGTGCTTAGCAGGATGAGCACAGATCACAGTCATTTCTCACCCCTCTCAGTTATTTTACTTTTTCTCAATCTGAAACCTTTGCATTCCCAGAATATCACACTATACAGAGCTGCATTAGTCAAAACACATTTAAAAATATTCATGTACAAATTTTTCTCCAACTTTAATTTAGAAGCATTCAAAACTAATTGTAGAAAGGTTCCAGCAAAATAGAAAAGGTGGAAAGATCACAAGTAAGGTACAAAGATCAGAAATATGGAGTGGCTACTGCATAAGAACTGTGACTTTTGATTTTGGAAGCACACATCTAAAGGACACTAGAACAGAGAGTTATAAAATCATGAATGATGCTAAGGAAGCAAGCAGGGAATTTTAATCACTGTATCTCAATACAGGGATTTCTTGTATTGCCCTTAAAATTGTAGCACTGTCTTCTGCTTGAAGTTAGAAGACATGAATACATTCATATTGGAGGATTTTTATTTGCAATCTGTTTTGAATCCTTTGTCGAACAGTCTAAGTACAGTGTGGCTGCTCCTTCACAAGGAATCCCCAAAAGTCCCTAAAGATCTTGTGTCTTAGGTTACAATATAAGATGTAATCAAACGTATTCTATCACCATCTCTTATAACCAGGTGGGGCAGGGTTCTTTGTCTCCTCCATGACACATCCCTGATAACTCCCTCCAGGGGATATCTTCTGTTAATGGGCCATCCAGCCTCACTGCGTGACTCATAACATTACATCATCCCATTGTGAGATGCTCCGCCCAGGGAGAGGAACCAAGCATTCCTACCTGGATGTATCTGAGGTTTGGAACACCACAGGCAGCCCTTACCTACTGGATTCCCAGAGGACAAGAGCTACATAACCACCACTGGACCATCAGAGGAAGACCAGACCCTTCTACAGGATCACTGCTTCTACAGAACTGTATTTACCACTTCAAAGAGGACTGCAGCCACCCCTTAGTCGGACTGCTACCACCACCCTGCCCGACGGGGTGTCAGGTCGTATCCTGGCTCTGTCAGGTTAAACCAGTATTTCTGTATTATTGCCTTGTTATACATACTGGTAAAGAACTGTTATTCCTGTTTCTCATATCTTTGCCTGAAAGCCCCTTAATTTCAAAATTATAATAATTTGGAGGGAAGGGGGTTACATTTTCCATTCCAAGGGAGGCTCCTGCCTTCCTCAGCAGACACCGGTCTTTCAAACCAAGACACTTGTGAAGGTAAGGTATTGAACTGGACTAGGCAGGATTCAGCAGCTGGTGGCCATTTCCATCTATGTGTCACAACCAAGTCCCAACCCCTCACATACAGGAATTACCTTGGTGACGGACGGAAGCGCCGGCAGCCAGAGCTTCTTGCTCGGTGCACCTGGAAAGCCGACGGCTCTGCGCAGGTAGCGGTCGTGGATCTCACAGGAGCGCAGCACAGACAGAGCACAGGCAATGGCATAGCCACCCCAGTTAGAGACCCCTGCAAAGAGTGACACTGAAACCAAACTGCAAAAATTGGTTGCTTAGTGTCCAGAGTGTGTCAGAGACACCTGGGTTAGGAACAGAGAAATCTGAGCCCAAGAACAATATGGACCATCCAGTTCACAAGCTGGTCTTGCTGAACACCTCTCTCTCACTGTGAATTTTATTTCATGCTGGTGTATAACAGAATTTTAACTGTAACATTCAACTTCAGTTGAATATTAAGAATGTACATTTGTCCTTGAGTGATTATTGAAAGAACTTATCTCTTTGTAAAGGAGCAATATGACTAATTTCTGCCTGATACGAGCACGCTCACAGAAGTTTTTCAATTATACTGAAAATTTGTATGTGCATAGACATTTTAATTCCCACACAGATCACTTCTGCAGTCTTCCTAATTGATTTTTGTTATTGAGTAACCTGGTCTAGTGAAAGGTTTCCTGCCCATGGCAGGGGGAGTAGGAACTGGATGATCTTCAAGGTTCATTCAAACCCAAGCCATTTTTGGATGGAATCTATGGTTCTGTGATTTTATATAATATGTGATTTTTCAAGAATACTCAGGATTTGCCCTATTTGCAATTAAATACACTTTGTTCATGGACCATTCTCAATTTTCAGTCACTTCTTCTGAAGCAACAGGTGCTTAACTCTTCACAAAATGCACATAATACTGAGATAGATTAGTTTGCCAGGGATGACTTGGAAAGGAACAATACAAATTACTTGGAAAGACAAATGTTTCCTTGTCAGTTCTATTCTCAAACATCAGCTACTCTCCCACCCCACCAAAAATCCCTTACCAGCTACAACAGTAAAGTCAGCTTCAACATCACAAGCTATAACATCTCCATTTTTTATGTGCTTCTTTACAGCATCTTTTACTTTGCCCATTCCTAATTCATTTCCTCCATCTCCAACACCTTTATAAAAGAGAAAAAGACAAAATGAGTATGAACACAGCATATAACTGACAATCCCTCTAGAAGGCATCCACTGTCTTGCCCACAGTTGCTGTGACAGTTCATAGCTCCATATGAGATGGTTTATCCTTTTTCATCCACAGTGCCTAAAAACAGAAGACTGTGAATGAAAAAGCTGAAAGCATCATCTATTACATGCCAGCCTCTAGGTTTATACATGCAATGTACACTGTACATTGCGTGCATGCAAAAGAGACCAAAACTATCAAGTGGTTGTGAACTGCAAACAGAAGTAAGACAACAAACTTTGCTTATGTCTTACATGAGTGCTCTATGGACTGCATTATCACAAGTACCTCAGCACAAACAGAGAGAGAAGATAGAAAATTAAACCAAAATAAACCTGAGAAATTAGCTGATAATTCTATAATACAGCAAGCATAGAAAACTTCGGCTTGTTACAAGCTTTAATTAAAAAAAACAGAATAGAAATAACAACTATTGCAGAAAGACAAGCAAAAATATACATAAGGATTTGGGCAGAAGTAGGTCTGACTGCACTGCCCATCTATTTGATACAGATCACTAACGTGCTGCAGTACACAAAGAGCCCAGCCCTGTGTACTATTACTGTTTTCATTTTCCATAGTAATTTACCAAAACAATAGCTAGTCTTTATTTTTTTAATTGTTCTTACATACTGGATGTGGGGCCTTGATTTTTGTTGCACAAATAGAAATATTGTGTATTTGTCTTAGTGATTTTAGTGAAATTAGTGGGATCTATGTAATTTCAGAAAAAATTCTGGGCAACCCTATTATTTAAAGTTGTCAGATGTCATTTAGAGACCTGGAGATGAGGGTAACATATAAACTAGCAGTTTACATAAAAGCTGGATAGTACCTCTAGTCTCTTATCAATATATTAAAAACATACTAAAAAATTCCATCTACTTAGTCGGAAACTAAAATTTCTCTTTTATCTGTTAGTCTGAATGGCATCGTCTTCAATCTGAAGATTTTACAGAAAAATCCTAGACAATGCCTGTGAAACAGAACAGTGAAGAGCTCCAAGTCCTCGCCGCAATGTATCAGATTTGAATTTGAAATGTGACTGTGCTCTAATGCATAGCATGTGTTAGAGGAGAGAAATTACAATATTTATAATTTACACTTCAAGCCCTGAAAACTGGTAAATTTAACACTTTTAGTAACTGCATAAATATCTCATGTGTCTGTAGCAAATTTCTTCTTTAAGTGAAATGGAATGTTATTTCTCAGCAGCAATTTTTTATTTGATTCCTTAAGTCTATTCAGTCAAGTGGGGCATAACTGAGTGACACATAGCTTACATAAAAGGATTTGCCATGGAGCAGCCACTCTTTTATTTTTAATAATCTGCTCACATTTATTTCACCATTGGGAGTTAATGGTGCTTTCAAAAATCTGTTCATTGGTAGTACTTTTCAAACAGGTATTGATTTGATCCTGGTGCTTCTGTCCTCATACATAAATATGGAAGTTCTACTGCTTTGTAAGAATCGCACACAATGTTCTGATTTTTCTTATACTCTGTCTTGGGGCGACAAGATTAAAATTTTTGCTCTTAATATTCTTTAAAAAGACTAAGATGAATTCTTGTCCCATGAAGATTGTAGGTGCTAAAAAGCTAGAAGCAGAGAAATTCTTCAGCCTTTTCTCAATATTCTGTGAGCAGACTGTCCTTCCTATGTAAACTATTTTAAACAAGGTCACAGTTTCATAAACTTCTTGCACTCACAAGCTGTTTTGCAAGATTGTTATGGCTTCGACTTTGAAAATATTATGGAATAGGTCTCCTAAGACTTGGCCAATCCTCTCAAGGGGTGAATGGCCAGGAACCAATTACCTATTGCCACTCAACACACTTTTTGTGAGCTATCCTATATAGTAGTCAGAAAATTATTAAAGAAAAGCTTCAGCTTCCACTTGTTCATGAGCCTGGACTCTGTGTCATTTTCTTTATGTGCCTCGGACGTAACAGCAACAGAAGATAACCAACAGTTTCTTTAACTGAAAGATATCCATTGCTCAGGCCTTTTCTATCAGTCCTGCTTTGCTTTTCTTGTCTTTGTGCGAGTCCTGTCACCAGGATGGCTGCACAATTAGGAGATCTACTGCTGTGGATGTATCCCATTTGTGTGACACTAGGAGGAAAAGAACACCCCACTGAAAAGTCTCCTGTCCCATCTGTTTTCTTCTTCCTCCACACATTGCCAGAGAACTGTTTTACTGTAGATCTCCAGAGTGAAATTCACCTGTGCAAACACAGCCATACACACGTGAGCCAGTCAGTTACAGCAGAAAGAAGCACTCCCTTCACACATTCAGTTCATCTCACCCCAAGGCAGACAACTCAAATATAGATGTCTGAAAATAGGCAAGATAAACCCTCTTCTAAAGACTGAATTGCTTTCCAGGCAAAGGAAAAATAGTTCTGTTGGATCTTTCACACAAGTTCCCACTGACTACATTGTTTTCTGAAACTACATTCATGAAATATGCAGGAGACGCCAGTCTTCTGTGCTAAAAATCTTTATGAAAGGGAAATGTGTGACCCCATTTCTTCTTGGAAAGGTTTTGGAAAGCTTTTAATTAGCTCCTATATAAATAGCATATAGCTATGTCAATTGTATGACAACTGAAAAAAATTATATGTGGTTCCAGTAACATCTCTTAATCTTTCATTTCAGTCTTGTGTGGTGTCCTGGGTTGCAGTGTATTCTATTACCATCCTCATGAGCTGTTGAAACCAGGTGGGGCAGTGTTTCCTGGCCTCCTCCCTCCAGACTATCTTCTGTTAATGAGCCCATCAACACCTGGCCTCATGACTCATCATCCCATTGTGAGATGCTCCACCCAGAAGGAGGAGCCAAGCATTCCATCCTGGATATAATCTGAGATTCCAAAACACCAGACACCCTTTCCACTGGCTTCCCAGAGGACAGGAGCTACATAGCCACCACTGGACCTTCCGAGGAAGAGCAGACCCTTCGACTGGACCGCCGCTTCGACAGAGCCACATCCACCACCTCAGGAGGACTGCAGCCACCACCCTGATTAACAGGGTGTCAGGTTGTGTCCTAACTCTGTCAGTTTAACCCACTGTTTTCTGCCTTTACCTTTTTTTGATTTCCCTATTAAATTGTTATTCTGACTTGGTGCCTCCCAGTGGTTTGTTTTCAAACTAGTACATGTGGAAAATGAGTCCCTTCCAAACTCAGCCTTTCATGTTTTCTTACTCTGTGAATTCCTCAAGGCTGTTCCTTACTCCCTGAGTTTTCAGGATGTCAGTACCTATACAATTGTAGGCATTGCTCATGCTTTGTCTGTGGTCAAACTACCAGGTCAGATTTTTTTTTTTAAACATAGATTTTGTTTTAAATGGAACTTGAGAGCAATTAATCAGCATGTAACAAATGTTCTAACATTTCCCCTCTCCACCTACTGACACAGTGTTTCTTGCCACAGAGCACACTATATAAAGAACTTCTGTAGGCTGAAAACTTGATCTTTCAAGTATTCTAGCCCATAAGGTTATTCGAGTACTCCACCCTAATGCTGTACAATATTTGCATTTATTTTGGAACCAGTCATATGCCTCCAAATTCCTACTGACCATAAAGAAAGCTGAAGATAGCCCCACCAGAAAAAAAATTATCCTCATCAGTAGCAATACATCGCTATCAATAATGGGAGACAAGACACAAAGGCCACAGCCCAGTGGCAAAGTTAAACTAAGCTTTGCAGAAACGCATTGAAAAACCCAACAGCCAACCCAAGAAATTGCTACCCAATTACAAAAAACAGACACAAAAGATTAGTGTGATAAGCAAAACAATAAATGTTAACTAGGTAATAGACAGTGTAAGAAACAATTACATTTTTTTCTGTAGATACTCAATTAGTTCTCCAGAGCAGAATATCCACATACACAAATGCCATGGGAGATGAGAGCAGATCCCTTCGCTGTCCTTTGAAGCCTCTGACTTGTTAAACCATTTTCTATGCAGATATCTCTTTAGAGAAAGTTCACAGCACTGAGACATAGTGAATCTGAATAACTGCTTTTCTTCTTTTTCACAAGCCTATGGTATCTTTTATTAATTGCATTTCATAGTATATTTGAATATTCAGAGAATGTTTGAAACAAACTACATTCTGATGAACAGATTCAAATTCTCAGCTGGCAGAACATTCCAAACTCCAGCAAATGAATAATATACTTGGAGCTACTGTGGGAGATATTTGAAGAGATTAGGGTATTTTTACTAAAGGAATCAGGTTGTGATGTTATGTAAGTAGCTGGAGAGATCAAGTTCTTGTATCAACAACCTAAAATCAGGGACAAGAGTTGAAACTAACAGCAGCAGATAAAGCCCTGAGGCATTTTGCCAGAAATCTTTACAAAACAGAGCTTTTCCTATACTTATTCAATCTTTGTCCTCTGTTGAGATTGCCAAGACAGTGCCATCTAGAGTACTTCCTTTTGAATGTTGGAAGGTACTTCTCATGAATAGGAAAAAAACGGAATTAAATCTAAATAACAAAGTATTGCAAATTTTACAATAATAAAAAAATCAGTGAAGTCCTCTGCTACACAGCTTTTAAATGATACCAATACAGTGAAATCAGACTATGAATTATCTCTGCAGAAGCTCTCTACATTCTGTGGAAACAACAACATTCTGTTGAAAAACAACAAGAGAAACCAAAATTCCCATACTTTTGGTAACACTTAGAAGCGAGTCCATAGCACCAGCAGAAGAAAAAAAGCTAATTAGCAGACATGTTCTGGTGTGGCACTCTGGCATGGGTATTTATTTCCAATTTAATTTTAATATTTATAGAGATTATATATCTCCCAAACTCTCATTTGGGCCACGCATGGTAGCAGGAAGCACTTGATTGTACAAGGATGTTGTACAATGGTCTGTGGCATATTTTTTCAAAACCAGATACAAGTAAGTTTTCAAGAAAAAAGGTTTATTGCCTAAAGAGAGGACCAGCATGTTGACAAAAGCATTCTCATTAGAGGTACTAGCAAAGGGCAATGTTGTTTTGGTGGGAAGGACAAGGCACTCCTTCAAGGATTCTTACTGTATACACATATTTTGTTAGAGAAGGCACTATTGTAATAGATGCAAGTATGTAATTCCTGCTTAAAGGAATGTAAACTGCTAAAGACAATATAAACAAAGATTCTATCCAGACTGCTGTTTTAACTTAGGTGTAACAATCATAAACCCAATACTTTAATAAGTAATGTTACCATCCAATAACCATTTACATTCTATGCTGCCTTTAACACATAAAATACAGAATGGATTCACTATTAAAAACTCCACTTAGAGTGTATGTACATACACTTATGTACAGGTAATACACCTGGGCTTGTTTTTTTGTCCTTAAATAACTTTGAAATCAACTCTTTTTTTTTTTCTTTTTTTTTGGCTGTGAGACTCCTTCAATAGAAACTTGCAATTTTTCTCCAGCAACAGTCTCTTCAAATTCAACCACAAGCGGCTGTAGCCTGAAAGCAGCTACTCAGCACCTGCCTCCTGCTCCCCTTCACTACCACTAAGAGGTCCTGTTTTGTGCTTCTCTTGCTTCTGAGAATATCACATAAACTCACACTTACCTGTTGTTGTGACTCCTGGAATGGTTTGTGCAGCTAAAAATAGTTCATCTATAGGATCCACAAGATGTTTAATGTTAACTTTCCTGGCATTGTAATAATTGCCATCAGCAGCCATCCCAGCACGCTCTATTGCTATCAGGTGATCAAATCTGGTTAGAGGTGAATGAAAAAAAACAGAGGGGAAAAGTCAAAGCTGTGATTTTCACATGAAAAGTTCTGTTGGCTGCTTGTGTTTGGTTCTACTTTTTGACTGTTTGGGATTCAAGGTAAAACTTGGATACTGTTTTGTTATTTCTGAATGTAGTTCTCCATGGGTTTTTTCTCAAAGGTTAGTTCAGGGTTTTTTTAATAGCTTTAGTGCAGCTCCCCCAAACCACATTTGCTATCAAGAAATGGAGAAGTTCCTGCAATCCTCCTAGCCAGCAATCCTTTGGGTCAGCCATCTGGCCTGGCTTGGTTTCACATTAAAGCAGACAGTATCTTGTAAAATATTAGTCTCTGCAAGTGAATTCAAAGAAAACAAAAAAGTGGAAAATTAATGATCATCTAAATCCTTGTTAGTGCAAATACATTTTCTGCTTAAAGTACACTGCTTGACTAATATTCATCTGTTTCTAGTTAGGCAATGTTTGGGTTTGGGTCTTTAGATTTGGGGATTTATTTTTTAAGTGTATGGCTATTTTGTTGGTTATGAAAGTAGACAGATGTGCTGCAGCTCTCCTACATTTTAAGCAGAACTTTAGTACTCAGTTCTGCCACTGTATGTTAAAATTATTTTGCTTCTGTTTCTCCAATTTTACTGTCAAGAGATTACTAATTCTGCTGAATTACTTAATGTTCTTGTGGGTGGGTATCTACAGTGATTCCAGAGACCTTCAGCAGGTTAGCTGTCTACCTAAAAAAATACTTCAGCTTTTTGGGACTAAGGGACCAATTTAAATAGAATCTGCCTGTACTTTTATTAAGCATAGCTATAAAAGACATTTTCAAAACAATACATAAAAAATGAAGACAGTATCATGCATACTACTACAGTACACACTAACCTGTGGAAAGAAATGGGAATTGAATAAGCTAATGAAGCAAATACCAGGGTGAAAGACCTTTTTATTAAAGAATGCAAACTGAAGGCAACTACATTAAAATACTTTACAAGGAAAGATGAATAAAAATGAGCAATGTATGCCTACTTCAAGGAAATTTAAGTTGCCTGCTAAGTAATGAAATGAGCAAACAGCTACTTAGCAAATTCTCCAGTGCATTAACCCTAATCACACCATTACAAACACACAACACTTTATTAAGTCAGGTCAGATTCCCCAGTTGTCACACTAGAGCTAAAGCTCCAGAAAATGAACACACTCCACAGCTCTTTTCTTAGCTCTTCCACTGACTTTGATATAATACTTTTTGATCTTCTCACTGATTTAAAAACTGCTAAAATAATATATACTGTGTGTACATATATTTACAGAATAACAGCTGAAAAACTTTTAGAAATTTTTTGAAGGAAAAGAACTATTGAAATATGAAGAATTGTTTCTTTTTTGTACCCCAGAAGTGCATAATTGCAGAATAATGTGGAATTCTGTACTCTGTGTGTGCTCCAATAACAGCGTTTGGCTTCAAAGTTTGTTCTGCTCATTCCAAGTCTTAAGGATTTACTTGTAGCCATTGTGCCTTCTCAGACCAGGGTCCTTATTTTTATTATAATTTTGCACAGTAGAAGTGTGACCCATTCTCAAAAATGGAATACACATACCTAGGTCTTCCAGGATTCCCATTCTCACACAAAAACATTAAAGCTGAATCAGCACTTTCCCTTTGATAACTCAGTAGAGGGATGGGTTTCTTCAGGATTCCTACAGGAAAGCAAAATGAAATTCAGATATTAAATACTTTTCATTTTGTTTGATGTGTGTTTGAGTGACTTAAAAAAAAAAAAGAAACCAAAATTGCTAGAACAGTAAGAATTCAAATCAAGAACGTTACACAGTTCTTGATGAGCTCCCTACATCCTTATTTTAATTAAAACTTGTTTAGATGTAAATGCTATTAAATGGGACCTTGAGGTTGAAAACAGGTCTACAAGAGTAAAAACAGACATCCAGAATTTATCCCAAGCAACTCATCCAGAATCAGTACCCAGATATGTACACATTAACTTGATGCCAGCTAGGTTTAACAAAATGTCATCGTAGCAATGCTGGGAGGAGCTCAGGATGAATTCTGAGTCATTCTCTGGGAAAAAAAGTCCTGTACTAAGTGACAGATTAAAACTGAACCAAACCTTGGCTCAAATTAGCAAGATAAAAACTGAAAAAACCCATGTCTCTTACCTAGTTGAACAGCTTCTTCCATAATCTTTTTATTCAGATCCATGGCTCTCTGATCTGTAACTATGGCAACCTGTTTCTCCAAGGCCTGCAGCATAGCTGCGATGGCAAGGGCTCCCGGGGGGCCGTCGTTCTCCTCGGGCGGCTCGTGGGTGAAGTGGGTGGGAAATCCCGTTGTTACCAGCACAGACCCAGCGTGGGACAGGGCCAGGCAGGCCCGCAGCAGCTCACCCTGGCGCTGCAGGTGCACTATACCCCGCTCTCCTAGACAAGCGTTTTTAAAGAGAGCGGTACACTTCTGTGTAGCGTTCTCCTGTCGAAGTTTCCCTCTGGGTGAAAGTAAATACTTTAGTGACATAAAATGGGTTAAAAAAAAAAGGGAGAAAAACCTCTGGCCAAGGCAGGAATTGGGGTAATTTCCTCAGGAAACCTAAGAAGATGTAGGATATGAGTAATGAAGATAATGGGCTGTGCTTCCAGGTTAAGAATGTCCAGTTTTGAAAATTACTATAATTAGCATTTCTAGGTACGAGTGTAAATAGCTTTTTCTGAGAGCTAGTTGCATATTGTTTCCTTTCCTTTGGCCCTCTGCTTTCCTTTGACAGTTCTGCTAGACCAGGTTTAGCTACTGAAGCTAGACTGCAACTCAAGCATCCCAGACCTTACTGAAGTTCTGATGCAGACTTCAGATGTGTAAGCTGCTCCTTTGTCTCTATTTAACTACATCCACTTCGGGAAGAGTGAATTCCCAAACAAATTTTGCTTAATGAAATGATTAAACTTGGAAGTGAGGTTTCAGAGACATTGTAAGTTACCTGGGGACTTTAGAAACTCAATTAATACAGTGGTATCCAGGTGACTACTAGAAGTTCTTGTAACACTTCATGTATTAGAGAACCATGTTATCAGACCTTGAGAAATAGGTGAATATTAACAGAAGTCTCTTCTCATGGGTCAGTCCCTAAATAGGCAACACTGTTTTCTGTGTATGGCTTTCATTGTTCAAACACTTTCTATCCCATGTCCCTTCCCTGTCACTTGGAAAATAGTTCACAGCTCAGTTCTTTTGATTTGCTAGCACTCAAGAAAACCATGAATACCAGCATGATGGGCTCATAGAGGTAAATCTTCACTGTTGTTTTCCAATCTCCTCACATCTTCATCCTTCTCGCTCCCCTCACCCCCACATTTTCCTCTTTTTGTCCTCAGTTTCCCCTTTTGGCATTTATCCTTCTGTTCCTCCTAAATAACACACAGGCGATACACAGATAATGGACAGAGAAAAATGTTCAGAACAAAACTTAGCATAAGCAGAATATAAGTCTCTGAGAAGTGGGGCATACTGAATGAGACAAAGTACTGTACTTTCCTTTAGCAATAAAATGAGCTAACTCTTAAGTTAGGGCCTGTATTTCTGCAGAGCATGGCATTGTGCCAAGCCAACTCCAGAGAGTGGGAAAGGAGAGGCCTTGTGAGTAAAAATAAACAGACCCAAATGTATGCACACAGCCCAAACCCGGAGCTTGGGAGTGCTGGGCGTAAGCTGTTTTCCACTACTGCCTACAGAGGATTTCAGAAAATGTATGGCACACTGAGCTCAGACTTTACAGTAGCCAGAGGGGACTAACTCAGTGTGTATTTTAGGAATGGTTGCACTACTCAGTTTGCCTTTGCTTCCCTCTCTTCCTTGTACGCACAGGCAGTCCTACCTACACAACCAGCCACTACCTTCTGTGGTGACCTGGTCACTTTGGTCCATCATACACCTCAGTGATAGATATGTCAGTAGAAATTAAGATAATTCCACCCATCAGAGAGAGGTGTTTGAAAAACACATGCAACTACTAGAATTTTCTGGTAGGAGCACAGTAGTCATGAATATATGTAAAGAAATGTGCTATTTACTCTACAGTGAACACCCATGTAGCTGTTACCAGCAAGATGAGGTGCCCTGCACTTAACATACCAGTTTCAGTTTTACTCTGTAACAGTTCTTATTCCCTGGGGACTCTCCAGTCTGCTGTAAACATCACTGCTCCTGTGATGTTTGAGAGCATATAGTCATCAAGATCAGATATTCCATTACCCACAATGAATGGTTTCGGCCAGACTCTGATATTAACTACACTAACAGAAAATATAAGACCTAGTTATATAAACTCACTGCATTCCACAAAGTATTTGTAGAATCACCTTTAGATTCTTACTGTGTTCTTGAATTTTAAATATGTAAAAAGGCAGGTTAGGTGGTATCTACCCCATAAAGAATGCATTAAAGGGAGACAGTTTTTGTTTATACCTGGATCTATTCCAATTAGGGTCTCTAGAGTCTTTATCTTTTGTGCTGCTTCTGCCGACACAATACTGAAATGCAGAGGATCTTGAGAGATGCAGTGGACCTCTGGGACTCCTCCTAAGGATCTGGCATTGTCATTCTTCAGGTCGGTAATGAACATGCAGCCAGGAGAATGAGTAAAAGCTAATGGAGCTCCTAAAATGAATGAAAAAACTTCAGTTAAATGTTATTATTGCAATATAATGAATTATCAGGATGATAATATTTCAAAAAGCTACTTCATATAACAACAGCGTCCCTGTCTGATTACACTTATAAAAACAGGTGATATTTTAAGTTACACTGCAGTAATTTGAGAAAGAAATATATGCCTGTACATCTGAAAATGTTTTCACTTTTAAAAAGCTCATGTGGGTAGTTGAATTTTTTCCACAATGTCCTCTTTGGTCTAAACTTGAGGCAACCTAAGAACACAACTCTGGTGCCCTCCCAAAAGGTCTGTCATGATGGTGTTTATCTTCCCAAGTCACCATTGCATGTGACAGGGCCCTGCTGCCCTGGAGATGGCTAAGCACCTGCCTGCCCATGGAAAGCAGTGAATTAATTCCCTGTTTTGCTCTGTTTGCATGCATGGCTTTTGCTTTCCCTATGAAACTGTCTTTATCTCAACCCATGAGTTTTCCAGCTTTTACCCTTCCAATTTTCTCCCCAATCTTGCTGGCTGGGGCTAAACCACAACCACTGTAAACTGGCAAAGAGTTACGACAAAAGGGAACCAGTAAGCCTTAGCAAAGGAAATACGAGTAGCCTCTAAAGCCCTGCAGAAAAATAATCTTCTTTATACCTGACAGCATAGTAGCTCCCTAAGCTGAAAATATTTCCTGTCTTTATACTGATTGCAGGAGTCTGGATCTAGGTAATACTTGATTTGGCAAAATTTGTACATTGTTAGGTAAATCACAACTGGTATACTTAAACAAGCAAAACTTCACTTTGTTGGGAGGGTGAAAACGGAGAAGATATTTCTTTACTAAGTACATATGTGCTAGGTTTGAGCTGTATCTGTTGGGACTCTATGGCTAGCAATTTAAAGCACCTGGGGAACATGGTTGTTGAGGTCTACTAGACCTCACCGAACCCTGTGAGCAGACAATTTTTTGTGACAAGCTAGCAGATTCATCTAAAGTATGGGTACTGATGGTATGGCAGATTTTTAACTCCCTAGGTGAGAAAGTAGCACAGCACAATAAAAACGGTCAAAAATTTCCTGGAATGCACTAATGACAACTGGTTGTAATATAGAAAATGGAGAAATAAACAAAAGTGAAAGTCGGTTCCAGGCAAGGGCAGGATAGACAGTCACTTTGGGCAACAGATTGGAGAGACATTGGCAATTTTTTTCTCTCTTTTCCCTACAATAAGGATGCATGAGGAAAATAAATAGGTTTGCTGAAGAATACAGGAAAGAGCAGGATTTTCAGCATGGAGAAAAGAGATTGTATGTAAGAAAGAAAAAGAAGTCTCTTCTCTTAAAGCTGAACATATTTAGAGCAGGTGTGGAGAGAAGTTCAGATAAACATCTGTAAGAAACCATGAAGATCCTGCAAGGAGAGAAGGACAAAACAGATGGCCTCCCAAGGCTCTCCCAAACATACTGCCTATGATTATTAAGCTTCTTTTTCAGTAAGAATGAAAATACAGTATTTCATTCCACACTAGTGACTTAGAGAAGTATATAATACTGTTACTATGGTTTTGTTGCATTTTCTTGCCCTTTGTGCTCATGCCTCCATAAATGACTGCACACAGTGCAGAAGCACTCTGTGCAGAGGAGAAAGTTTCATTTATGTAAAGTGTGTCACAATTACTTAATTTTGGAAAAAACTAAAAGCTCAACGTTCTCCATGAGATACTTAAGAACTCTTTTCCACGTCAATCAATTTGCTAGCTCTTGACAACATTTTGGAATGATTTCTGGCTTCTCTTTCTTTTTTTTCCTTATTATTTTTTTCTTTTTCCTTTACTATTGCTTTATTTCAATGTAGTACAAAATAATATTTCAAAAGAAAGAAGCTTAAAAATGAATGCCTTTAAACTTCTTGGTTTTTACAATGCTTAAAAAGATGTTTTGATGTTGCCAGAGCTGTAGATTCAAATGTTTAAAATACTTACACAAAAGTGGTGAAATTTCAGGAGGAATTTTCTTTAAAGTAGAGCTGTATTTCACAACAAAAAAACTGTCCTGCCAAAGGCTTTTTTGTTGTTTGATTGGGGTGTTTTTTACCTTACCCTAAAATCGAGCTTGCTAATCAGCTAACTCACTCAGTCTGCTTTTTAAAAAGTAAAATAAAAAAGAGAGAGAAAAAAAAGAGATTGAAAGATAATTTTAAAAGAGTCTCCAAGCAGCACATACTGCAGTTGATAATTGCTTCTACTCCTGTTACTCCACAGGCCCAAAACACTGGAATATCACCAGGGTGAAGGTGAACTGGATCTCCATAGTCTGGTTTAGAAAGATCTTGTATTCCCAGCAGACCTGGAATTGATCAAAAATTAAATCATGAGTGATTCTAATTAAGCAGTAATACTGCAGAGCTGGGGGGAGGACCCCAACCATCGTTCAATGACACTGACTTAAGAGTGCAAGAGTGTCAAGTCCCCCTAGAGTGGAACATTTAGTTTGCCTTTGAGAGGATATTCTCAGAGCCTGAGCTGACTTGATTACCCTTTTTGTACTTGATAGCACCAATAAAAATGTATTTACCTTATTTCTGCAACAAAATGCAAGCTAGACATCTATGCTGAGTTTCCAAGATAATATAAATCCTCTGGATCAACAGAAGAATTATATTTGTAGCACTGGCAAACAAGAATGAGTGATTGCAATGCAAAATGAGTTCTTTCTAGAACACATTTTCTACTGCTTTAACTTCCTACATTCTTTAGCTAGAGAAATGATCAATCTCTCTTTTCCTCTCTGCCTTAGATAAATACATCTCACTCTTAGCCACCTTTCACTAAATTGTCTTTTGCTTTATTCTAACACCTACTTGTAATAATCTGGGTCATTCTAAGCACTTGCTATCTTCCCTTGGTTTTAAATTCTTCAGATGTTTTAATATACCACTATCTTTTCTGGAATTAATTTATATAATCTGTATATATAATAATTTACTCTTTAGTAATGACTTATTACTAGTTCCTCAGACTTAAGTACTCAGATATGTTACTCAAATATGTTACTGGAGCATTGTGTTAACCAAAGACATCTCCTTCCATGCCCTGCAATGTGATCTTTCCATGTATGCAGCCCATGACTACCAAACTTCTGACAGCAGGGGGAATTATTCCAATCTATCTTCATATTACAGGTGTTTGTTTGGTTTTGTTCTTTTCCACACAGCCTCCTGTCTTATTTTTTTTCCAGTTTTGTTCAAACTAGATTTTTAAAAAAATCTTGTCATATTTCTATTCATTCTGTCTTAAGTGTTGTGCTCATTGTATGCCATCTCAGTATTTTTAAAAATAATGCAGTATTTACTTTCACATTCAACCACTAAGACACAAAACACATCTATGCATACTTCTCCCCATGCTGTCAGTCATTGCTACCCTGTCACTGGAATCTCTGACAGCAAAAAAGTATTCACATATAAATGAAACTGCATACATTTCAGAAAAATATGATTACACTTTTTTACCAAAACCACCCCTGACATATAACTTACCTACATCCGACAACTAACCTTTATCTAAGAAATCTGTGTGTTCAGCTTACTCAAAACCTTGTTTTTTCTTTTTTTTTCTTCTTTCTTTTTCCTTTTATATTCAGGTTTGTGACCATTAGAAAGGATTAAAACATAATAGATTTAGTGGTACAGGTATTTCAGTCCTACCACTTCCCATGCTTTCCCCCTTCACTTTTATACATAGCCAGGTACATGAAGAGTGAAAAATGAAAAGCACTGACCAGGGTCACCTATGTGAATTGGTGCTCCATGGGCTTCTTTTAATTCACACGTTGCTAGCACAACTGCTTCCAACTTGCTTTCAGGAATAGGTCTCATTGTGACTACTAAGTTGCAGTGAAACATAGAAACGCTGTAGCAAGGCACAGATGTCTGGCAGTTCAAAAGAACCCAGTGTTAGCAGGAATACTGAATAATATTTCTAAAATATTAGAATAAATGAATCTAAATCTTTGTGCTGTACTTGAGTTTAGAAAGCCTGCATTCTAACATTCATTTTGAATCCTTTTGAAAAAAATTCTTAGGATGCCGTATTTTTTCCTTTAAGATTCCATCATTTAGCTTCATCATATAGATCACTAAAATTTCAACATCATGCATTTCTTGTTTCTGTGCACACAGCAAGGTGAGCTCAGTATATGTTGCACATAATCAGAAAACAGCAGTGTGTTCCCTCTACAGAAAGTGAAAAAGTGAAAATAGAAGATTATTGCACAGCTGCAAATCTACTTGGACTGAATCTACCCTCTGCACTTCAACACAGTGCCCTGTAACATGCCTGGGTCAGTCAGTGCTGAAGGCAGTACCCACTTGTACAGAAGCAGCATGCCTGTTCCATACATACAAAATCTTTCCTGCCTCTACAAAGGCTCTGAAATTCATAAACCCCACCAACTGGGAAGCTGGAGCACCTTTTCTATTTAGAAATTTTTATTTAGCAGGTCAGCTTTTTAGAAAAAAATGTCTGATATCTGAGTTACAGTTGAACATAAACAAGACATGCAGAGAGCTAGAGCTGTCTAGAAAATGTTCATTTAAAGCCTTTATAATGATAATAATAATCATACCTGTCACTGAAGAAACACACTGCGCAGTTCTTCACAGCATTAATGTGCTATAAACTATAAAATTTTCCTAATTCTGAAATGCTAGAAGCAGATACATAGTTCTATTTTTTTCTTTAAGCTTGGTAGAAGGACTCACATATGAGATACGTTTGCACCTTCATTTTGACCAGGAGCATAGCAGAGACTGTGTAACAATAACACTGAAAACAACAATAACCTTCCTCTAGTAGCACAATATCTGAACTAAAGGAAAAAGGCATGCAGACATGTACTTTAACGTTCTTAGTATTAAGGGGTTTATTTACTGGAGCCAGAATCATACTCAGACTTCTGTTAACATTAATATCTACACCATAAACTTTCTGAGCACAGTCATAATTTTCAGTGCTATGGTAGACACCCCCAAGTCTTTGGGAACATCTGTCCCAGAAGCCTGGGTTTGTAGCAAATGTGCAGTTTAAAAGTTCTACGGTCACAGGAAAAATCCAAAATGTGGCTGTCACGCAGAAGAAACTGCTATAGTCGTGGTTTTATAAAAGGAATATTCCAACTGTGAGCAGGAGCTGGTATGGAGAGCAGGACACATGTAAAGGCATGGTCAGAATAGTAGTGCATGGATCATTGGGTGAAACCGAGGGGGCAAACCAGAACAGAATCCAAATGAAATGGCTGCCACAGGAAATGGGGAAAGCTTTGTCATGAAAAATGAATAAAAAAAAGCAGATTGGCCTTGCACTGAACTGAGGCTGGGAATATTCCACCCTGGATTTTCATGCACTCAGCACTAGCACATGCCTTAAGTTACTATGTAGGTAGAGAAAAATGGTTCTGATTTGAACAATAGGTATATGCACCTAATGTGAATACAGGCAAAATTCACAGGCAAAATTACAATAAAAACTATGTGTGTGTGCATATACTTACTTTGTACATGCTTACATTACATTTTTGCTCAACGTTTCTTATAGGAATGCCAGCTTTTTGGACTGCTTTTTCAAAAGAGAAGCTGCAGCCTAAATAGAAAGTCACCATGTCCTTGAGTTGTTCAGAATACTCCATAAGGCTTTTCAGTAATCCAGTACAAGCTCCATGCTCATATTTTCTGTACTGTAGGCAGTCAGTTCTAGTGAAATAAGAAGTTACCGCAGCTTTATCACATTTTTTAAAAACAAGGTGCATTGGCTGAATTGACATAAATCCAGTGTGAAACCACAGGATACAGCCTACTTTATCCATTTTTTTCTTTCTGAGTAATAACGAAACAAACACAGGCAAAACCCCCAGAACACCTTATTCTGCACAAAACCAAGCTGGCAAACAGAGCATTTTTTAGGTTTTATAGGTAAAGGCCCCTTATGTGTATCTTGCCTCTGGCTTTCAAAAAATAGGAAGCTGGTTTAAGCCACATTTTTAGTGTTTACTACAGGAGTATATCTTTCACATTTCAGAGACTCTACAAGTATCATGCAGACACCATGGCCATGTTTCTAGTAAAAAAAACCAAATATAAAACCGTAAGACTGAATTCTGCAGGCTCAGACTGCAAAATATTTTCAAATTACAGAAAATTTTACCTTTGGATTAGAGAAATACTTGTAATAGTGACAGTTACCATAACATGTTTCTCAAGAACAAGTTAATCAGGCTGTTATATACATGGTTTTCACACAGAGGTATAATTCCAAGAAAAGAACCTTGTTCAAAATGTTCAACAGTGTAAGCAGGCTGTTTCCTGAAACCCTCCGAATCACCACCAGCATTCACTGCAGAATATTAACCAGCAGAGTTGGTCTGTAGTTACCTGATATCAGAATCACTACTCAGGGAAGGACATTTCCAATCACCTGGTTGACTTCTGTGCAGCAGTGGCAGGGGTCCATTGTTTGCATAGCAGAACTTCTCAAAGTCATCAGCCAGGGACTTGTGCAAAATCACAACATTGGCCTGTTTATAGCCTTAAATTGTGGAAGGTAGGAATGCCTGGTTATTAATTCAGCTTTTTGTTTGTGAAACAGTAACTTTTCTGTATAAATTTCTTTGGATGGTCCAAAGGAAATTTTTGATTCGGAACTCTGTAATTAGATTAAACCTCCTGAAATGTCTTAAAAATCATAGCTGGGCCCACTCTACCTGTGAAGTCATTCACAGCTAAAACAGTTGGCAGCCATGGGTAGTAGCAGAATATGAAGACACAATAATTAATAAACATTTCTGTGAATTTATATATAAACATAATTTCTTGTCTAACCCGGGAAATCAGTGTTCTGTATTTGCTTTATTTGCAAATGTTAACCCAGAGCCAAAGAAAGGCTATCACATACCACACTTTCACAGTTATTTTTCACAACACCAAGATATAAATTCCCGATATCTTGTTGTTCGTAGAACATTCTTTAAAATTTCTTGGCTAGGGAATTTTAATGTGGGCTGCAATTAAACAGATATGATTACAGGTCAGGAATAAACTCTTGACTGTCCACTGAATCTCAGTAATTTCCACTATTTCTAATTAAAAAACCCCACCTAAAATAAACAGAACTGCTACACTTTCTTCACTTGGAAACAGCTTTGATTTAAAAGGTTGTTGACCACTACCATGAAATAACTTCTAAAGACATTGACATTTTTGGGATGAGTACCACTGAAGAAAGGTGCTGTTCATTTATTTAGATTTATTTTCTTAACAGTAGTAGTTAATACCAATGCCATTTAAATTTTCCTGCATGGAAATATCAGCTGTTCAAATAAGGAGGGGAAATTTGGAGTACAACTGGTCTGGGGTGTATAAACCCAGCAATTAACAGTCCCTAAATTCTGTACTGATACTCTCTTCAAGAGTTATTACCGTCTGATATCAGGCAGGTGAGTAGGAGGCTGCACAGAAGCACTCACTTTCTTAAATACTGCAGTAGTCTGTCATCAAAGAGGCAATAATTTAGTTGAAATCAATGAGCTTCCTTCAAAGGCTGTAGAAACTGAGCCAAACCTTACTCTTGACCAAAGCTAACAAAGAAATCCAAAGATAGAATTCTATTCCTGATGGAAAAAATGCAAAGCAAAGGCTGAGGTAAGCATGTATTTGCATACTGAATTTGTCCACAAACTGCTCTCTTGGGAGTAGTCAGCACAAAAATTCATTTTATTACTAGCAAAAGTTACTAAATACAGAAAGAGATTCTTGCTAAATACAGAAAAATATTTTTGCTGAATAAACATACTACATTTAGCACTGAATAAAACACTACATTCAGTTACCCCTCAACTTCATTCCCTGCCATCCATGAGAAATCCACAGGTACTTTCTGCTTTGCTGGTTATATTAATGACTTCTTAAAATTATGGGTTTAGTCAGGGCATTCAACCGACAACACTGAGTTTCACATACTAGTTACAGAAGACAGACTGAATCTGCAGGCAAATATCCTCCTGATAGCTATCCTTACTTTTTGTACAAATGAAATCCATACCTCCTGATGTATTCACTTGCATTATGGAGCCATTATTATGAATGTATTCACAAGCAATGGTAGTGGAGCTGTATGTGCTGACCAACCCAGGCATTAATTCAACACACTCATGTCCCAGTTCAGAGAAGTTTAGAAAGAGCTATTAATTTCTTTGATGAATGATAATGAGGAAAGTAAGAAAGAATTGGATAACAACAGCATAAGACAGTTGGTTACAATGGTTCTTTTTGTACAATGAAACTGTTCATGAACTTGTTTTGTATGGCAATAATAATTCTAAAAATGTTAAAACTAATACATTTAAAACTACTGCAGCAATGAATTCACTTAAAAATTCAGCTGGGGCAAACCGCAAATTATTAACATTATAAAATGTCTTCCATTAGTATTTTTCAATTTAGGAACTGATAGAAGAGAAAACCACAATTTCAAGACTGACTATGATTCTACAAAATGACCTTTAACATTTTTTATAGTAGTGCTACTACTGTACACACAGCTTTGTTGATCAGCTATTTGCCATGGTATTTTTGTTTATATTACTTTTTAAAGTTGATCAGAACAATGACAGGCTTCTCTGCTTCTGTAGAAGTCCAGCTATGAGAGGCAAGACAGAAATCAATCTTCCAGAATGCATTCAGTTATCTGAGTATAAAGCTAATTTTTCCCTCCCCCCCCCTACAATTCCCAGTCTTGCTGAGCCAGAAATCTTCACTTTATGCAACAAATGAAGCAGAAAACCACTTCCGTAACTATATGTCTCTAAATCTTCCCCAAAGCGTATTTGATGTGCTAAGTAAAGCAAGGTCTCTGTGAGGAACATAGCAGGTCATCTTACAAATGCGATAATAACAGGCAAGCAAAGCCAGATTTGGTTAAAGATTTTCCAAATATTTTCTGCATCCATCATTTCTCAATGACAATTGGAAGCAGAGGGATGCACTGCTAACATTGAAAGCAAAGTCCATGTACATTACTCAGGTAGGATGGTGCATTTTCTCTGATACATCTTTATGATTTAAAAAAGAGAGTCAGGTGCTTACAATGTGATTTCAAAAACTCCCAAGAACATAACATTTTCTTTTGTTTTACTTTAGCGCTTTTGATATTTCTTCAATGCTTCACAAACAAAAAACCACATAGTTATGAATCTAAAATGGAATCACTTTGCACAGAGAGCTGTTAGGTTTACTTACCTTCTGCCATTCCAGAAGTATTACTAACACTGAGTCTGTTGCATCGAATTATTCTTCTTAGCACATAGGGAAGGAGAGATTTCAAGCCTCCTGTCAAAAGCATCTCTTCATCCTTAACAGCAAGATAATTATAAATTTAAACATAAAGCGCTTTTTTTTTTTCCCCCCCACTTTTAAATTCTGATTTTCTGGAGAACTTAGCTAATGTTTCCTCCTCGTGTTCCACCAAAGTTATTATCACTGGAAAATTCTAAGTTGTAACTCAAAAGGGAGATCACAGTCAAAGGGTTATTTCACTGACATTCTATAACTATATGCAAACTGAATCTTTCAATAAATTAGCTGGAGACATGTACCTTAACCTTTGGGATAAAATGCAAAATTTTGCTGCCCTATAATGTAAGAAACATTTCTTTCCTCCCTGATAAATATCAATTTTCTAGAGTATTCAGTTTTCCAGAAGTCATTGTAACTTCAAAATTGCAAAAGCACAAATGGATTAACCTACCAAGCTATAATCTGTAATATTACTCCTGTGATCAAAATACTTTTAGACACTTAGCAAGGCAACCTTGTGGTAAAGAGAGAACTATATTCAGAAAATGTCACTGTAATACATTTCACAGGTATTATGGTTTTCAAATACTAATTATGCAGAAGTGAATACTCCTGTGGCTATTCTTCCACTGGGAAAGCAAACATAGAGATGTTTAAGTCACTTGTCATACAATCTGGAGTAGGTACAGAAATAAGTTTCCTAATTACAATCAATATCTGTCTCTTTTTACTTCTTTTGAAGATTTAAAATGTCATTTTTCTGCAATCCAGACAAAGTTCACACAAAGTTTTTCTCTCAACCTGAACTACTAATAACTAAAAAGGGTTATTATATCACTATCAGGAAAAAAGTAAGAGTTAAGTCAGACTAAAATAATAACTCGGCTGCATATGATTTTAACCTTGGTCACTTTTAGGTAAAGTAACTGAACTATCCTCCGAGTAATCAAATTACCAACCTCCAAGTTATTCTTTAATACAGAAGAAGCCATTCTTGATGTCATTCACAAGAAGTAATAAATATGAGAGAAGCTGTGCTGCTCTTTTTAAAAGATGCTACTAAATTAATGTATAATGAGATGTTACAACCTTCTAGCAAAAGTTAACTTTTCTGTTAAAGGTCCATAGTTTTTGTGCTATAACTATGATAGTACAAAGTTTCACTCTCACAACTGGAGACTGGAGTGGAATACCGTGAAAATTTATACCTCTGAGCAATTATTCCATAATTAACTTGAAGAGCAGTGATATGTTTTGACTAAAATCATACTTTTATCTTAGTCTGTCCAATATGTTTCCCAGAGTTTGCAGAGTTCTGAAAGGTTAAGTTAGGTGCACTGAAATTTAGAGTAAACTTTGCATTTATCTTAATTCTGAAATCTTTATATAACATTGTCAGCCAAAAAAAGGTCTTTTTTCTGAACTCCAACTTACTACTTTCCAGCTCTTCTTTGCTGCTTTTACATTACCACTCTGCAGGCTGTACAAAAATAGTCTTCATTACAAAATCATGAACAATTCCAAACACACACTTTAAAGATAACAAGAAGTTGGATATAGAGATGTCGCTGAGCACAAATTCAGCCTGTAAGTATAAATTTAAGCTACACTATTCTTAGTGTAAAGAGAATTTCTAACACCATTCTGGAAAGATTCATTCAAGAGATTTCAAACTAAATACAATGATCCTAATAAAACATTCCAGATGTGTTCACTAGATTCTTTCAGATAATTTTTCTTTATTTCTGAGCATCTTTAAAACCATCTAAATCATCTGTAGGATTGATGACCTGCTACTGCTGAACTACTAGTTTACTTGGACTTGAAAGACAGTCTGAGTTGAGAAAACTAGTTTGGAACAAAAGCTGTCTTTAGCTTGGTGTTTTGTCACAAATACCCTGTGTGAACACTGGAAAGTGTTAGCAGAGAAATTTTCCAGCTTTCTGCTGCACTCTGTGAGAGCTCTGTTTCTCACAGAAACTATGAAAAACAGTGCTACAGTTTTGTAAGCAAAACTTTCTCTATCTTGCACCTGCAGCTGTTGTGTAATATTGTTATGATATTGTCTGGGAAAATATTCTGAAAGGTTTCAGCCAACCGGTACGGGAGGCGGATGGTCGGCGACCAATGACCTTATGCCATGCTAGCAAACCAAGTTATATAAACTGATTTATAATTAAATAAATGGGATTATTATTGCTCCTGAACGTGTGTCGTTCCTCGCTGTTAGTGCTGCTCCCAGCAACAACCCTGTTCTGATCTCGGGAAAGCCTGACTGTCCTCTCATAAAGTGTGTGCTCAGCAGCAGAAACGAAAGTACCTACGAGGTTTTATCAGCAAACATTTAGGCCCCTAAAAGTTTTTGGTTCATATGAGAGCAAGTGGCTAACAAGCTACAGGACTATGAATATCAGTAATGCTGAAATGTCAGCTGTAGATACTGTACAGAAGCACCTGGGCCTGTTGCTCCTACTTGTGAATAAACATATACTGTTGATGACTGGCTAGAAAGTGAATAATTTAAACTTTGTATAAGAGCAGAGAGACAAAACTCACCTTCCTATGGTGATTTTATATAACAACTAGAAAATTCAATAGGATTAACATTCTGAGTTATAACTTCAGATCACTATTTGCTGGACAACATCAGTAATAGATGATGCTGTTATTTTTGTTGATTAATTACTAAATTTGGATAGACAATAAAAACGGTGACATGTTCACAGTAAAACCCACCTTTTCCTATACGACTTGCCCACGAATGGCTGGAAATGCAGTATGCTATTTCTCTAAGCTAGGAGGCATAGTCAGGTTTAGATTCCCCAACTAGCTCTAGAACTTCCTGAAAAATCCTTGGAGCTAATGACCATGGCATGTTTGGAATGACTGGGGAGAAGCACGGAGATAATTAGGATCTTAAAGCATCTTTTCCATTTTGTCCCATCAGGATGCCTCATGAAGTGTACAGACTGACTTCATGGGGGCCTCAAGCAGCACTCTAAGTAAACAGTCTGAGACAGTGGTTAATCAGTTAGCAGGATCTGTGCCTTGGCAGAGGTTTCTTAATTCCTTTCACTTTGTTCTGAGATAGTTTCAGATAATCATAGTATCAGTTACCTCATGGGGGTAGGTTGGATCATGACAAAAATAAAGACAACATACAGGGTGTTAGAAAGGCCTTAAGAGAAGAGGGTGACAGAGCTTTTAAGATGGCTGTTGTGCCTGAGGGCATTCTATGTGCTGTCCCCCCAAAGGGATCCTAAGATCTGGCTTTCCAGCGTGTTGTCTTTAATGGAATGAACATCTAAAGCAGATCAGATAGAATCCTGTGTAAACGGCATTTGAAAATCAGGTCATTGACTGGCTGCATAATGACAAATTTCATACTTAAAGCACCCAGTCTGAACAAAGACCTTGTTCTAAGTCATGCTGCTCACATCAGGCTCCCTGACTTCCAACACCAACAACCAATATAGTAAAGCTTCATAGCACTGAAGCATCAAGTTTGCTCTTGATGAACATTTTCTTAAACATTTGGTTCCACATTAGAAGCACAATAAACACTTTTCTTTTTAGAGTTTTCATGAAGATTCAATATATTTCATGTGTATCTTGAGTTTTACATACTGAACTTAAATGAGTGAGTATTAAAGTACATTGCTGTCTGAGACATTAAGATGGCACTTACCCACTACTGATTTGTGGGCACTGCCATATCCTGGCCTGCACTTCCCGATCTTGACAAGGATGATGAAACTTCAAAGCTGGAAAGAGATGAAAATGATGTAAGGAGCTGTGTGATCAGGTGGTGATGAGAGTATAGCTTATGCCAGATCAGTAGTTCAGAATAATGAATCAATTTGACAGAAACAATATTGTATTGAAATGACATTACACTATAAAGATACAGATAAATATTCAAGAAAAAACTCTTCTTTGCATTGAAGTGGCAGTCAGAAAGTATAGTTTGGAAAAAGTACAGTACAGTTTTGGTAAAAGTTCTAAACGGATCTGGCTTTAATAAGTAACATAAAATTGTTAGTTGACATCTTCATTCAGTAAATATTTGTGCAGCACCACTTCAGTAGAGTTAAGAGGATACACACTATCTGATTAATTTGGGCCAGATGATTTTCAAAATATCTCATTACCCAGACAATAACAATTTCCAAGAAAGCCAGATTTGGAGGGTGAATATTTTTTTATTCGAAATTGTATCCCTGGTTGCCATATGAAGTTTTAAGTCATTAACCATTTCTACATGCTGTTCTCAGAGCACTAGTTGAACACGGGTGGCTGAGTGCAAAGACGTGCTGATCTTTGCTGAGGTGACTGGAACGGAACTGGTTCTAAGCCTCATTTTCATAACTGATTGTAAAAATATGCTCTACTTCCCCCAAAATTCCATAACTCATGCAAGGAAAAAGGCATGTTGAGAGGAAGACATGAAGCAAGAAAAATGTAGTTCCAGACAAAATTTAATAAAGAGATTGCCCTGTGTTTCAGGTGACTTACATGATGGACAGAGTAGCCTCTTTGCATCTCCCAGGCTATTCCTTATTTTCTTCCTCTTTGTCTACAGTGTGCCTTTATCTCTGCATCTTTTCCTCCCTGAGCTCAGACCCCTATCTCCACAACTCCAAGCTAGGCTGACCTTTGTAACACTTGCTTCCTTGGTTTGTCTGACTGCATCCACTGGCAATATGGGAATTTGGATGTCTTCTCTCCTCTCACTAGCTCTTTTAAATTTATATACTTGCTGTATCTCTCAGTTGTACCTTAACCTCTCAACTTTTAATCTTAAATGAGCTTTTCCTCTTCGCAGTGTGAGACAAAATAGTCTAACATCAGAAATCATAATACACAAAAAATTCACAAATGTTTTCCCAGATTCGTAAGATTTAGACTCCTGTGACCCTACTATACTCATATGTGTATATATATCTGTATCTATATATATACACCTTTTAATATTACAGACAGGCTTGGCTTAAGCACAGTTTTTCTAATTATTTCCTTCTTAATTTTTGACAGTGGAACCACCAACCAGCCTTACAAAGTTATATATCTTACAAGCTATAGTTTATAAAGCATTTTTACAATCTGCAGAACACAAGCTCTTTATGGAAAAAGAAGGAAGAGCAGTAAATGAAACATTTTATATTACCTTAGAGCTTTCAAAATGAAAAAGTGAATCTGTAAATTTCTCAGATACTTAAATACGAACATAGATTCTTTACAGGCCCACATTGTAAATTATTCATTACTGAAGAAAATGGAAAAATGTCATTTAAGTGTCAGAGAGATTACACTTTGAGATGCAGTGGGTGGGTCCATACTGCTTTGCTAAACCACACCAGATAAAAACGAATCAAGAAATTATGTAATAACACAAAGGATTAAAACATTCTTCAGAAGTGTCAGTGTGACTATTTTGTCTTCACACATATCAAGTGAATTAATGAAATAGAAGTAAAAACAAAGCATTTCTGTGGTTTCAAAAATAGAACACATGAGAATACACAGCCTGTAAAAAGTATGGGCGGTAAGGGTAATAAAAAGGTCTGAACACTGCAAAGTAGTTAACACCAATTTCTGGTGTTACATATTACAGGTCTGTTTCTCCAGTGGCACTGATAGACTAGTAAGAATATGGTTTAATGCACTGTAATCTAGAGACTTCCTTGAAAGGAGCCCAAAGACTGTTATGAAATATAGCCTTGCATAGTTTATATCACTTTTGTCCTATTTTCAGTTTAAAGTTTGATAATAAGAATGGGTGGTGGCATTTATGGGATTATGGGCCAAAAAAGTGCAAGGGTCACTACTTAAAACTGCTGGGCAGGTTTTTTTAGATATTGTCATGCAGATACCCAAAGCAACTGCTGCACGAACAGGAACAGCAGGGTAACCTGAAACATGAGCCAGCCCATGGGCTGCCTTTACCAGTACATAATGGAAAGTAATCTAAACTAATTATAATCTAACAAACTCTTTGTGCACTATGCCTTGCCCTAGTATGCATATGGTTACAGAGGCTTGTTAATGTAAACACATTTTAAATGACCTGCTGTTTAATCATCAAGCTGATTTGAAATTCCGCCAGGAGACTTCTGTAAAAAGCACAAGCTTCTCTGAAAATTTAGTCCATTTAATTTTCCAACAAGGTCTCTCAGTTACACTTGTGATCTTTTATTTGAAGAATCAATTAATGATCATTTTTCTTCCCATCTGCTACGAGTAATTTCAAAGCACAGAAGTTCTTTAAGTATCAGCCCAAAAGGGGATTGCACTGTGTATTTTCAAGACAGCGGTTCATCTGGCAAATTACAATGTAACTTTACATTTGAAATATAAGGTATTTGCATTTGAAGTTTATGCACCTTTAGATGAGGCCTGCAAATAGAAATTTAAATTAGCTTCCATTAGTGTTCTGTCTGCTGCTTAAAGCAGCCAGCCTATACTTGAGATCTGCAGATGATGTCAGGATGAGAAACTGATGATAGAATCAATGTATCTTTGATGCAATCTTGTTTATTTGCAAAAAAGGTACACAACATCTAGTTGTATTCTCTCAGTATATTAAGAACAAATAACAGAAAGCAATTACTGGTTTCAAAGCGGCAATTTCAAACAGCATTGCATGCTACTGTGACCACTGCATTGGTATTACTTTACACTCAGCTTCTGCTCTGGGACAAAATTAATTGTTTCTCAGGTGAAGAAATATGGGCAGAGACCAGAGAATAGTTCACATCGGGGCCCTGCCCTTGCATGGGCACAACCTATGCAAGATCCCAGTTGTTCAGACTTTTTTATCCTGCAAAGGATGAGGCCTCATGACTTCACACACCCTTCCAACCCCTTGGGTCATACCCTAATACCCACATTCCTGCCTCATCACCTTACAAATGCACATGACCAACAAGTTTTAGAACAGCCACCTCGTTTACACGCACCTTTGGCAAGATACAGCATACACCTAAGAGGAGACTAGGAAATTCATCAAGATTTAAAACTGCTACTTTCATGCCTTTGACTTTACTGACAGGAATATGCACCAGCTGTAGTAAGAAGAGACTACAGATGATCCACCAAAGGTTGTTTTCATATAAGATGACAAGATACACTTATTCAACTTCAAGAAATTGAAAAAGAACATGAGGACATGAGGGTGGTATTTAAATATTGTTTCCCTATCTATGCTGAGCTACAGATCTTTAGAATTGCTCCACAATTCTCTGGGCTGGGTCCAGATACCAGTTCTCTAACTTGGACTCTTCTGGCACTGAGACAGCCCAAGAATGCAGGAGGACCTTGCTGCAGGCCACCACAGCCAGCCTCTCCCATGCCCCTGTGGTAGCACTGGCCAGCTAATAGTGCACTGCACACAGCAGCCAAGGTGATGGGTATTAGCTGGATAAAAACTCCTAAAGTAAGAAAGATCTTTCTTTCCAGTCTTATTCAGGAGAAAAGGAAGTGGAACTCCCTAGGACAAAGTACAGTGACTTGTACTGCTTTGTTGGCAAGGCAGCAGCCACAGGTGCTTATTTTGATAAGAACATATGTCACCACCTAGGTTACACCCAGTCACATCATGCACAGTCACAGGGCTGATGGGGTGCTCATTCCTACCAAGGAATTCCATCTGAAGGTAAGCAAGTAAGTGATGTTCTGCTACCTACACACCATAAAAATAGAACCACACTCCCAAAAACGTGCCATGCTTCTGCTGTCAGGTCATTCAGGCTCCCTCCAGGATTACGCCATTCCTTTTGTGTTCATGTGTCTGCCAGCAGGTGCTGTCACTGCACCCACTGTTGCTCACCAAGCAATTCTCAGCAATGGTCACTAAAGAAATTATTGCAGCCCATGTGTTTACACAAAGTTAGTGTCCTTAAGGTGTGGGTGTCTCAGTAGGCTGTGTCTGGGGAACCTCCAGTGAATTGTACCTCTCCAAACTACCAAGAACAAACATCTCTGCCTCCACATATACCTGTAATGAAGAGATACTAACTTTCATTGTTCCACTGCTTTCTTCAGGTCTTAAACCAAGAAGAACAGCTCAAAAGGACCAAGCAGCATTTCCCTGACAAACTTCCTGGCTTAAGTAGTGCTATATGGATAATCAGATTAATCTGTGGCAGGATCTCCAACAATACCTCACTGCAACTTTCAGGAATAAGTATAGGTAAATTGCTGTTAGCAACTGTGCTATGTGATAGCAAATGGTCTGCATTTGGACTCTTTGTCTTGGAGCATCCACACTGCCCCTGTAATAAATGTTAATTTGCATCAAGGATACCTGGACAACTCTGTTCTGCAGCATCCATTCTAACTTGAAAGGCTCCAAGTTATGGAGAAATTATGGCTGCATTACTATGCTTTCATTAATGCATACCTGACAACTGTGGTATTATGTGGTGACTGGAGTTGTCATGATGATCTGGAAACTGCCCTCAGTGGTCTGTTTGATGCAGCCAGGCACCTGCAGACACATTTGCCCTCTATCTGCAAGGGCATGTTTGACCAACACTTAGTAGAGCAGTACGATGAAAAGGAATAGCAACAAGCAGTGCTATTAGTAATTAGACATATACTCTAAGGCTGACGATACCACAGTCCTTTTGGAGAAGAGAGTGCTGCTTTGTCCCTAATGAAGATGCCCAAGCTCCAAACCCCACAGACATTGCACACTTATTTGGTAGACTGCATCACAGACCCGATAAATAATCAATGATAATCTTCACCATCCCTGAACTTGTGAGCAAGAACTTGTAGAATGAATGAGTTATAATTCTGAACAGTCAAAGCCCCTTGTGGTGGGCCTGAAGGAAGATCTGTACATCATTCCTAACTCTTCTTCCCCTGCCTATACAGAGAAAGTATGAAACTCTACAGCACATGAACCTTTGAGGACCTCAGCTGGGCAAGAATGTGGGTGATGGAAGACCTGGATGACGTGGCAGTTCAACCAAGCAAATGAGTGTTGCTACACTGACCTGATTGTCCACAGATCTGCAGGAATCAGGAATTAACTAATTTTATAGGCAAATGGTAATCATGATGACCATGGGAAGAGACATTCTGCAAGCGGTGTGTTGATGCTGCAGAGTACCAAGTCGCGCTCACTGTTTCTGAAAAAACAGTCATTCAAGACCAGTATATGATGTAACTGCCCTGGGCAACTGTCCTCATCTACCACAGCAACTCTTGGCAAAGCAGAGAATGCTACACCACAGCCATAGGCTACCATAGTGCCTTCTGCCTAGAAGAAAGGTAGGCATGAACTGAACTGAAGCATTGCGTTCTGAAAAGGAAATTCCCAATTTCCTTACACTTTTAAACGGAAAGAAAGGATTCAGGCCCTTATTGAACTGTCCTGGGCAGCCTGACCCCACAGCATGTGGGTGTTTCTGATGCAGTCACTCTGTCATGGCACCCTCGGGGCATCACCGCTGGTGGCAGCAGCACTGTGGCTGTGCAGCATGTGCAATGGAGCAGCTCAGGAGCTCTGCTCTGCTGCTGGTCCCAGCACAGGCCACATGAAGAACTTCACATCTAAGTTCCTGGTGATAGATTAGATCAGGTATCAGTTGACTACACTCACTCACTCTGTAGCTATTCAGTGCCTTACACAATTATATACAGTACACCACTGTGTTCCATACAGTTACAGTGGGAAGAGTGAACATCTCAAACTGCTGTGTTCATAAGCAATATCAGCAAAGAACTCAAGATGCTGAAAAAATGCAGTTACCTTTTTGGCTCCTAGAGTTAATCCTGAACTTTTACCACTTTTCCCTGTGTTCCATGGGTAGAGTAAGATCTGTACACATATCACCCTCAAACCTTTTATCACCATTAAAACATTTTTTTAAAAAGCAGTTTGGTGTTAAAAGAGATGATTCATAATGCTGCAGCATCAGTTAGCTGGCTTGAAAGGGATGCTAATGTCGTAATTTTGATTTTCATTACCAAAGAATAAGAAGGTAAGGGCTGAAAATGTTTTACACACCTATCCCCTCATTTTATATTTTAACCATATAAATAAGCTACAGTCATTGGTATCTTGGTGTGCTCTAATTCAAAAATTGAGCCTATATTTTGTATAGAAGCAACACAAAACAAAAAATTAAGTTCTTACTATTTTTTTTTTTTTAGAGTTTTGTTCCCAGATATGGTAGAGGTAAATATGCATAAAACCTTGCCACAGAGCTTACAGCTTAAGGACTCAAATCTACAGTACTTCTATGAATAAAAGTAAGAGATAAGCAGATAATTAGTCCCATTGAGCTCAAGGACAGATGAAGTGCTTAAACATTTGCTGCATTATACTTCAGCTGCATACATGTTTGAATACAAGCCATATACTATATGCAGATCTAAGCAAAGAAAGATGTGACAGAAAAGTTTGCATAAAGACAGAAACATACATAAGCAATACAACTGCTTTCTATAAGCATGTGTATGAAACAAGCTAACCACCTTGATATAAAATAAAACTAGTATTGATGAACCATACAGTTCATAAATAAGGTTTAGCTCTGTTTTTGTCTTCTTAGCAACGATTGATCCTTTTTCCTGGCTTCTGTATACATGCCAGATAGGAAGTTGTAATAATGTACCTTAAAATTCCATATCCCACATTCGGAATGTGATAGGACAAAGGGTAATATCTTTAAACTGGAAGAGGGTAGGGTTAGGTTAGATATTGAGAAGAAATTCTTTCCTGAGAGGGTGGCGAAGCACTGACCCAGGTTGCCCATCTCTGGCAGTGCTCAAGGCTGGTTTGGAAGGGGCTTTGAGAAACCTGGTCTAGTGGAAGGTGTCCCCGCCCATGGTAGAGGGATTGGAACTAGATGATTTTCCAGGTCCCTTCCAACCCAAACCATTCTATGATATTCCTATTTAGGAAGCACTTTTTAAGAGTAACCATTTTTGTTCTCGGACTTTTTTTCACGTAACTTATTATATATCCTAAGTCTGGGGAGTGTGCTAAGTTTTGGTTTATTTTGTTTTCAAATGAGAAAAGACTCTTGGCTCATTTGAGCATTAGCTTTTGATCCAACTGAATTTTCCTCCTTCTCTGAAATGGATTTTCAGTTTACATTACATCATAGTGCCCGAACAGTTTCATGGTACAGTTAATATATACATAAAGTCCAAATAATTAAAAATATTATTAAAACAGTATTCTTCAGAAAATAGAATTAAAGCTACATCTAGCCCAGTTTCCTGACATTGATAGTGATCGATAATGCATACCTAAGGAAGAGCTCAAAAGCAGAGACAACGTTCACAAAACCTAGCTGGTTTATCCTTCCAGCATTTCATGACCTCTGGTTCAGAAACTTTGCAGCTAAAGGACATTTCTTTGTTTGTAGAAGTTAACGTAAAAACTGATAGCCAAGTGGACTTTATCCCATATAACTGCAGCTTGCAGCACATAATATGGATTTCACCAGCTACCTCCTAAATCACTTTACTTGGAAAACTGTCTAGATGCAAATGCTAAGAATTTTGCATGGGTAGTTTCATTAGGATTTCAAAGCTAATATATTTAAAAGTAACTAAACTGTCTTTATATTAGAATGCAATCTACAAACACAGGCATTCCTTTAATCCTAATTCCATACTAATATTTCCTCTTGAGACAAGCATCCTACATGAGTGTTCCAGCAATTTTCAGCAGTATCTCCTCCCAAAGGGTCAGACTACATGGTATATGCAGTGAGAAAAGACAAGACAAATTAAAAGCACTCAGCAGCTTGCATTAATGCACTTCAAAACTAAATATACGATTAAAATAGAGTATTCACATTTGAAAAACTGAACTCTGAAAAACTGTGGGGTTTGTCTTCAAAAGATTAGTCAACTGTGTGGGATTTTGATTGTGGGGGAAAGGGAGTAATGAGTTTGGTTCAAACCTAGGCCTATTTAGGTAGCTTCTCTTTTAATATGATTAGTACAAAGACACATTTTTTGGACCACCTGGAATTTTGAAGATGGAGTATTTAGGAACAGCATTTCTGGACAGAAAAAAAATAAACCTACAGAATGGATAATTGTTCAGCTACCTGGAAATACAACCAAAAAAAATCATATAAAGCAAGGTGTATTGTATGATATACTGCTATATCGTAAATACCAGGAAGTATTTTTAATAATATGTAGTTAGAAGAACATTATGATTTGAATACAGGATCAAGGTGTTTCTCATTACAGATTAAAAAGAGAGGATTTTAATCAGTTAAAAGTAAGATGAACAGGCATCAGTTACTAGAAACTGCTGTGATTTCCAGTCAGACTGATGGAGCAGTAGGAGACTACTATTAAAAAAAACCAGTTACTACAACTAAAACATTTGAAGAGATGATGGTACCTAATGACTTTCAAACTGCATTCTCTACTGACAGATTTCCCTAATGGAAATTTCTTTTCTCTTCTCATAATACTTGTCTTTATAGATTAACTGACTTTGACATAGAAAGTTTGGTATATAAGGCTGATTTTGAATCTATTAAGCACTTCAAACTGCAGATATATGAGATATATAATCATTGTGTCCATGGGAAAATGGCAGAAGTAATGCAAGCTCACTGGAGCATTAGAAGACTATGAAACCATATACAAAAATAAGCAAATCTGTGTCCTTTGCATCAAACAATAAACATACTTCCCCCTCCTCCCCCCCTCCCTGTAGTGGAAAATTTAAAAAGCAAGCATTCCGAGTAGATCCATCTTCAGTTTGGATAAAATTACACAATATTTTCCACTCTTTTTGAAGAAGGAAAATATTGTGATCTGTACTTGGTTTCAAAATCTGGGCAAGAAAAAAAGTATATATATATATATATATATATGTATATAAATAATATATATGCATTCATTCCATGGTTCATCATATAAAGCAAACTGTTCTCAAGCAGTTATTTCAAGACTGAATAAATTTAACAGAATAAAAGTCCAAAATACGTATCTTATAGTTCAAAGAATAGAATGATCAGTATGTGACTTTTCCATGGTTACTAAGTATACAAAAGAAAATAAGTGAAACAAAGTGCATTAAGTGGGCACTGTTCAGGATATAATCGATGTATATTAAAAATAGCTAAGAATATTCACAGAAATGCATCTAATTTCAGTGACCTTAGGTTCCTGAGCTGAAGGCAAGCATCTCAAATGTCATTCTTAAAAACAAACAGGAATAAAGCGGATACCACGCTTATAGATGGCTGATTTTGTACCTGATAGACACATACTTCTGATGGACAACCAATTTCTGACCTTTATAATCAGCTTCAGCGAAAAAGTTGAAGTTTTCCCAGTTCACAGTTGTGTTCTAAGGGTTTTCATCATAGCACATTAATAAGAAATTTTGAGGCGCACCTTTTTGTTCTGAGTCTACATCTTGCTCAGCATTAAGTCTGTACCTTGACCAGCTATAGCAAGGGCTCTTCAGTATTATTGCACTGTGATGTAATCTTTTATCTGCACTGAACACTCGGTAAAGCTGTATGTTTTCAATTAGAGATTGCAACTTCTGCTGAAAATAGCCTTGATACCACCTATAAAATAACATTCAGAATTAATTCATTTGATCTTTTTGTAATAAATCAGAATACATTTGTGGCTTCTTTGAAACAACTTGGGAACATTGGGAGTAATCTGACTGCTGGGATATTTTTTGCATGAATATGTGGAGTTAACAGGTAGACATAAGACAAGCAAATAATCAGAAAAGACAAGACGTAAGTTTCTCCAAAGTAAATAGATGAAGATTAGCAATGAACATTCTATAAAGAGGGGATGATATGATTATTAATAAAATGGATAAGGCAGACTTTCTTTAAATATTTTGAGTTTATGGTTATTCTAGACAAGGCTCTGGTTTAATAAGAGTATATGACTTCTGTATTAGTCATGTTTAAGAATCTCAACAGGAATAAAGTTTACAAAACCAAACAGAACAGCAAAATCAATAAGGCCAAACCACATTAAATTATAGCCCAAAACTTCAACTACACAAGAGGATGCACTGTGAAGTTTCAACGTAGAGGGGGAAAAGCAATAATAGGAAGAGACAAGTGATGGTGTGAGATGCTTAACGTCACCTTCAGCTGTGACAACAACATCCTTAACTCTGTAATTGAAGACAAATGGATGTTGCTGCTACCATAGCAGAGGCAGGGAGTGGGGGGGAAGGCTGCTCTCCTGGGGTGTGTGGGTGGTGTGAAGACATTTACTTCTGCAGAGAAAGAGAGGCACTGGAAAGATTAGGCAGCTGTTGTCTTAGAGAAGGCATGATTACTTTTACATGGCATAGCCAAAGTCAGAAAGAGTACATAAAAGGCTACAGAAAACACGGGTTTGGTCTGCCTTGAGATGCAAGATTAAATAAGGGATTAACACTTGCTGTTTGTCAAAGCAGTGAGACTCTCATGATTTCCTCAGAAAACCTCTCCATCTCCTCCTTATATATCCATCACAGGATAGCGTTCTGGGATTGCAGTGGGTTCCTGTCCAACCCCAAATGATTCTGTTGTTTTGGTACTTGTTATCCAAAAGTAATTATTTTATCTTATGCGTAAACCAAACCACTACCTCCACTAATCACAGTTTTCTAAAGAAAAATACTATCACACAGTGGAACAGTTTAACCAATTTGTTATCTAAAGAAGGAAAATAATGGCAAGCATCTCACAACTCACTATTGCCAAAACCAAATTCTTGGGCAGGAAGATATTATGCAGCCACATCACATTATAGATACATGTTTCTGTGCTAGTGTGACAGACTGGAAGGATTGCTGGCTCAAAACCTTCCATGTGTGTGTAAGAGGCAAGTCAGGCCTTTCCCTGGTGAGGCAGTGCCCTGCTCCATACAGCCCCCCGGGCCTGTATCCCTGCCCTGCAGTGACCACCAATCCCTGACACACCTGAGGCAATGCTCCACACCTGCCCTTGGAGGGCCCAACCCAGCTCCTGAGTGGCCAAGTAACCAGAAGTCCCACCTGGGGGAAGGGCCCAGGAAGGCCAAGGGGTATTTAGGGCCTCTTCTTGGAATTTCTATCAGTTGAACACTGCTGGAACCCAGGAGTTGGTAGCTATATTGGTTCTTTTCACTACCTTTATTTTCTTTCTTCTTCTGATTCCCTCCTGTTAGAATTTTGAGTAACTTAAAATTGAATGGGCTTTGAGTTTGCTAAGTTGAATGGCCTAAGTTAATACTTTGAGAAGTTGTTTATGTTGAGTGAATGCTGCTCTAAACCTTTGGCCAAAGTTCTTCAATTTTCTAAAGTTGCCAGTAAAATCTTTTTTGTTGATCTCTCAAGAATATCTTGTCAGTATTTCTCCTATGCATCTAACTCAAAGTACGTGAACGACTGTAAGCCCTGTTAAAAGTCTCATCAAGTTGTTTGGGGCCTTACAACTGGTTTTGGCTGGTGTAGAGTTAATTTTCTTCACAGCAGCTGGTATGGGGCTGTGTTTTGGATTAGGCTGAACACAATGATGATAATAGACATGTTTTTGTTATTGCTGAGCAAGGCTTGCACAGAGCCAAGGCCTTTTTTGCTCTTCCTACTGCCACACTGGCAAGGAAATTAGAGGTGCATGGGAAGAGATACAGCCAGGGCAAGTTACCCAAACTGACCAAAGGGATATTCCAGACCGTATGGCACCATGTTCAGTATACAATGTGAGGGGGAGAAGGAGGAAGGGGTGGACATCTGGAATGACAGATTTCATCTTCCCAAGTCACCATTACCTGTGATGGGGCCCTGCTGCCCTGGAGATGGCTGAACACTTGCCTGCCCATGGGAAGAAGTGAATCAATTCCTTATTTTGCTTTGCTTGTGTGTGTGGCTTTTGCTTTCCCTACTAAACTGTCTTTATCTCAACCCATGAGCTTTCCAGCTTTTGCCCTTCCAATTCTGTCCCCAGTCCTGCTGGTGGGGCAGTGAGTGAGCAGCTGGTTGAGGCTTGGCTGCTGGCTGGGGTTAAAGCAAGATGGTTACTCAGAGAACAAGTGATTTAATCAAAGGCATACACTAAGTTCTCTGCATATTACAAGTAATTGGTGGCATTTGCCTCATCTGACTTCTAATTTGAAGATGCATCTCACTAGAGTTGCAGGAAGGTAACAATAAGTCAAATGGGAAGCAAATAATTTACCACAGTAAATCTGTAATCAGTGTTGGGTTTGGAATAAAATCCTTGAATAGGAATGTGTTCTTTTAAAAATTGAGAGAGATGTGTTACTAGTATAAATCTTTATTAAATATTGAAAGTGCTGGGGGGTGAGGGGGTTGAAATACCTCAAATTTAATGAAGTTATTTGTAATGTCAATAATCTGCATTGCTGTCATGTTCCCCATCAATACATTAAGAAGCAGCCACAACAGAAAAGTAAGCTTGAATGTGATATGTTGTAAGAAGGAGGATGCCAAACCTCACTCTTAGCCAGGCTTAATAAATGCCAGTTAAAGGAAAATTGCTTAATGGGGCACTTATTTGCAAGAAGTCTAACACTTCAGAGAACATGCAAATCCTGAGGAATTTACAAAAGGAGTGTAAAATGCCTTCTGACCAACTGGAGTTTGACATCCTCTTCAAAGACTGTCACAGCAAACACTACATTAGAAAAGAAAAAGATGTATTAGAACTGAGAGTTCTAACATTTAAATAATCTCGGTTTCCTCTAGAAGTCCTCTTTGCCTAAGAAAAATGAAATAAATGAGGCTGTCCATGGATTACTGAAAGCTCAAAGAGCTCCAAGTGCCTGGTACATAACCTCGACAGCAGATTGTCTACAGTAAACATTTTACTTGATATTTTGAGGCAGTGAAGCTACTGCTTCATATTCCCGGTTTGCCTATGAAATAGGAACAGATGAAACAAAACCATGGAGGGAAATAACAGGTAACAATTTTTCACTCTCTTTTTTAACTAAACTATTATGGGTCATCAGGTGAAACTAGCAAATGGAAAAGTCAAAGCAAACAAACGGAGATCTTTATTCAGGGACTGCAGTGTTAAACCACAGACTGTCATGACACTATACATCTGCTCCTGGCCAGCACTGGAGACAGCAATGCTGAACTAGAAATATCCTAGTTCACATCCTTATCTAAATAAATCAGTATGGGATGAAAAATTTAAGAAAAACAGTAAAGAA
Organism: Struthidea cinerea; assembly: GCA_013397865.1. NCBI lineage: Eukaryota > Metazoa > Chordata > Aves > Passeriformes > Corcoracidae > Struthidea > Struthidea cinerea. The sequence goes on along the minus strand of VZTI01004088.1, from coordinate 1,791,907 downwards.
ATCATAGAATTGCTTCAATACCAGTTACCTGTTAGCTCTAGTCCCAAGTCATAGAATTTACAGTGCCAGTGTCAATTATGAAGGTACAATTAAAAATCTCCATCTTTTGGATGTATTGAAAATTTGTAATCCACTATTATAGCTTTTGCTACTTGATTTTTCACAATAGTATTTTATATCTAGGCTGTGTTCATGGAAACATCTTTATATACTGGTTTTCTAATACATTTTAATTTCTTTTTGTCCTTTAAAACTAAGCATAATCTTTCAAACCTTTCATCAAAACATTTTCCTGGTCCTTTTAAAGGTGTTTTTAGTTGTAATGCTGCTTATATTAAATCATATTGTATTACATTATAGAATATAATAATACTCTATGTTAAGAGGTGCCTTCCAGTCAACTGATACAGTAGTTGAAACTAATGGGAGTTTTTCTACTTTTTCTGAGGAGCTCCAAGTTCCTTTCAAACTCCAGGAGATACACCAACTGAGTTTGAAACACATTCTCTTAATTTATCCATTTGTTTCCAGATTTTCTCTTCTGTTATTTCAACTCATGGAGATATCTTATCTTTTTAAATTTAAAAGAGTAGGTTCAAAACCAATAATCATGCAACTTTTCTCAAGATAAAGGAAAAGGAACCTCTGTAATATGGTTCACTTCATTAAATCTTTTTGCTCTGTGGTAATTTAACAGATGCAGTATTTTTAAATACATCATGAGAAGAAAAGTTATGGAAATGAATTTATTTTTTTTTATTTACAGTTTTCAAAAATTCTTTCCCCCTTCATTTTATGTGGCACTTCTTTTTACTTATCTCTTTTTCTGCAGGCTTTCTTTAAGAACTACAATGCAGAGCTTTAAGGTCTGCCATTTAAACACTTATTTCTCATGTTTATGCTTCCTTCTCTGGAGTAGGAAAGCAGAACCATAACTTTTGCAACTATCAGAATGTATTCACAATCTTCATGATGAGTCAAAAGCTTTAATTTCATCATCACTAGCTTTCAGATAACCTTGATTAACTTCTCCTTTCTAAAGTCCCCTTCTCCAAAATTGACAGTAAATTTTCAAAATAGTGAGAATTTACATGCAGGTCTTGAAAAGGACTTGTACTGAGGTTTAATGACAACATTATGTATAACAGTCCTCTGTGTTCCCTCCAACAGATCTGAAAAAAAATTCTAATACTGTGAGTGAGGATTAGGATCCAAAAGTAAATTCTTTTTATTAAACAGAAATTCCATTTCTGCCTAGCTTAAGCAGCTTTAGCAGTTCAAAAAGTAAAATAACTCCCTATTCCTGTTTTAATGGCTAGTGCTGCTTTCTCTCCCCTCTGGACAGCATTCGCTCATTTTCCTTTTCCTCATCAGAAACTGGGAAACCTGACAATTATTTTTATTTTTTTCTCTTCTATAACCATGTAGACTTTTAGCAATTAAACTTTGTAAAGTGCTGCTTGGAATAATAGTAGCCACAACTGTACAGTGACTGCAGAAAAAGATAAACAAATGACTTTTCAGTGAAGAAATTAATACTAACTGAAATGGGACCCTAGAAGCAGTAACACTTAAATGCACTCTTTCAAGAAATGATCCACTTCCTGACAGAGTTGTACCACTTCTGTTATGAGAATTATTAGACTTGGATGCTTAGCATAACTTCTCCTTTCATGGTAAAACATTAAGTGGTTTTAGAGAGATAAAACTGTTGCCCAGAGCAGTTTCATAAAAAAATACTTTAAACAGCAAGTATACCTACCCAGTCTACTTTTCTGACAGTTATCAAGCACAGAATGTTCAATTAAAGATTCAGATTAAACAAAAGATAAAAATCAGAGAATATATGCAAACTAAAAACTAGAACTAATACTGTACTAAAATCTCACACAAAAGCTGTTTCATGTCATGTTTGTCTTTCACAGTGAGTACTTCCCTAAATTCACTTTGTGGTTTCCAAAATTTGATCCTTTTTTTCCCCAATGTGCAAATGTTCTCCATGGAGTGATTACAGGGAACATTTTGTATCATCTGGCTTTCCAAAATTTGTCCTTTGAAAATAACACCTATTTCTGTAACAATTCAATGACCATAAGAAAACACCAGACACGTTCACATTTAGCCCCATAGAAACTACAATTTCCATAAGCAGCTCCCCTTCAGAAAGGAAGTAAACCAAATACCTCAAAACTGAGAGGCCCTGGCACCCTGGAAGTATGCAGCTATAGCACTCATGTTCTTCTTCTTTTTCTCTCTCATTTCCTCTCAGAAGTCTGTACACTGAGCATTTCGATTTCACCTCAGCCCTCAAACCAGCTTGGCACACCACCTCTTTTAGAACCAAACTGAAAATGTTGTGGCACTTGTTCTGTAATGAAGTTCAATAATATCTTTCTATGTGGGAATTTCCCACAGCACTTTTTTCCTCCGTCTTTTCACAATTAGGAATGGCAAGTAAATACACATATTTTTGAACAGTTGTGTTGTGGGGTAGAAAAGGGACATCTATTTTTAGAATGGTGTTACTCCATATTCCCAAACTCGCAGCACGCCCTCAGCCCAAACACTGACCTGTTGGCTGACTGATCTGTCGGGTTGCTCTTATCTTGCAGATGAATATGAAAATGCTACTTAAAAAAAAAAAACAACAACAACACATTTACACTATGGAGTAAGAGTGGCTCTGCACTGCCCTGTAGCTTTTAACCATTTAAATATCAAATATTTTTCCTTTTAATGCCAGTGAGGTAATTTATCGAATACATATTATACGAATAGTAGGTTTTTTCAGTGTTGCAGCATACACACAAATGTATTTAAATACAAGTAACACATTCCATCAGTTAAATTGCACTTCTAAAAGCACAGACTACATACCAAGGGTGGTTTTACTTCTCCAAACTATAAAGAAATCTCTTGCAGATCAGTCTGTACTCCTTCTGGGTCTACAGCCCATCACTGTTCCTGTACTTTTTCATGATGCTTTAGCTGCAGGGAGCCAAATTTCCTCCCTTATCTGACTCTGTGACTGTGTTAGTGATTTAAACAGGACAAAGGCACAATCTGACTGCTGGCACATGACTATCTGTACTTCTGACTGCCAGCATGCTTCCAGGAATGGTTGGGTCCCTGACTAGTATTCTTCCAAGCAATGTCTTTGGACAAGTTGGAGGCTAGCATAGCTCAGTAATGGTATGCAGTCTCTACAAAGCCAAGAGGCAGTTCAAAAAAAAGCCACTGTTTTGAAGGGGAAAGAATTTACCTGCACCATGCTATGTCATGCCACTTCCCAGACATGTACAGAATGAATCCTAATAATTTTTATTTTCTGGTACAGATATAGCCAGTATATTTCCACCTATCTGTAATTCCTATCTACCCCTGAGGTTGACAGAACTATGGCCTTTTACATTCACCCACAAAGCCATGTGATACTGCTTCCGAGACAAGTGTGATGGAGGCAATGTAACCAGCCCACTACACCTGGACCATTCCACTGAAGGTAGATCTACTCTTATGTCAAGAAAATGACGAAGTCTAGCCCTCCACTGCTCCCAAAAGTTCAGCTAAAAGGAAGACTTGACCATAGTCTTGTATTCATGGACTACTGACAGAAGATTTAGGATTTCACTGCAAATATAGCTCTTTTGTCTGTCAAAAGGTGGGATTCTTTCCAAGCATTCAGTAGGGCTGCTCTGCTGTTTCTGGATACAACACAAGAATCCCACTGCAAAAACATTTTAACACCAGAGAAACTGTTATGTAAAAAATCTTAAAACTTTTTTTTAATGGAATGACCATGTTGCAAGTAAAGCAGGGGATCCCTCAATAACAATAAAGAACTTTCAGTTCACATAGCAGTACTTTGCAAGCCCAGTCACATCTTAAACTGAAGTATATGCAGTAATCACTGTATCTTGTTATATGCATAGTCAGCATGAATCAGTACACTTAGTTTGGTATTTTAGGGTTATTGCCTCATTTTTTAAAGCTGTTTTAGCTGAAATTTGGAAGGAGTAATTTTCAGCCTGAGGCAAATAAGCAGATACAGACTGTCAAGCTATGAACATCTGAAACCAAGACTATTAACAACTACTGGATTCAATGCCAATACCCCTCACTCTGAGTGCTAGTAAATGGAGTCAGATTTCAGCTTCTTTCTTCTGAGGCTGCCAGGGACAGTTAGTCCAAGTGCAGGCTAGTAGAGCCATTGGATGAAATATAGTACTAGTCTCTTTAAAATCTAGTATCTGGGACATGGAATAATCAGAAGTGGTTGTTATGCCTTGTAATGATAAAGTAAATCTCACAGTCCTCACTAACTGTACAGGGGAGCCATTAGTTACAAAGATGCAAAAACTTAATCCACGTAATATTCCCATTTTCCCTTTTATAGTTTAATATTATACAGATATTGTATTTACTTTCTCTGCAATAGTGATGCTTCTAGAACCAAGTGACAAAAGTTAGGGAATCAGTTATTTTCCAGTTTGAAAACATCTCCTGTGATCAGACTTTCTGTATTTATAGTCTTGATGTAATACTGTTGGAAGGGCAGTAACTGGATGGACATTTTTGGTGGAGTTATGTGTGTGTACCATATGCTACAGGGAAATACCTCAATAGAAGAGCTGCAGTGCTTGCTGGGGAACACCTTCAAAAGTTTTACCAAAAATACTATGAAACCTTTAGAGGTAGTATTTTTAATTTCTGGGATGACAACCAGTTGCAAAGGCACCCGAAACCTGAGGTTTGGTATGTAAACAATTATGAAGTAGAAAGCTCTCACCAACTTTAAATAGTCCAACTCAATCTCTCCACAGGAAACTGTAGAAATGTATACATGTACCTGCATTTTTTACACACGTGTACAAACACACTTAATATTTAATACTGGAATGTGAATAAAGGATTAACATAAGATATTTTATTTCACTGATCTTTGATGTAACTGAATTAAGACTGTGAATGCTGCTGCTGAGACACGGCATTGTGAATTAGCTTGTGTGTAACGATAGCAGTGGCATTCAAGAGCAACAAGTCAGAAATTACTGTAAATAAGAAACAGAGAGAAAAGTCATTTGCGTTATCTGTCTCAAGGAAATGAGGGCAGCTTTAGAAATACCAGATTGCCTCCAAAACATAACAGACCGAGAGGCTTAACTGAGATGAACACATCCGACGCGTTTTGAATATCATCCCCCTCAAGAACGCAATCAAAGCCCGCTCTGAGGACAGTGTCTCCCTCGCAGCCGAAGGGACCAGATCAACGCGCCCCAGGCAGGGCAAGGTGAACCGGGCACATGGATGTACCCGCCCAGCAACTTCGCCCACTCCCACCTTACGACAAGCAAGCCCCTGCCAGGCACCTCCTGAGCTGCTATAACCCACCAGGCCGTGCGCTTTTCCAGCGATCACCAAAGTTGGTTGAACTTCTAGTACATGCGGCCTCTTCGACCTCCCAAGAGGCGGCTCCGCTCGCCGCCTGCACCCCAGCCCAAGCCACGGCCCCCGGCCAAGGGCAAAGATCGCATCAGGCATGACCTGGGGACCCTGCGCGCACCGGGGCCCCCGCCACCCGCGCCCCCGTGTTGTGGGGCCCCAGAGCTCGGTGACCCGGGCCGCGGGCTGCAGGCGGACATACCGATGTGCCGCAGCTCTCCAGCCCGGCCGCGCCGCCGCTGCGAGTCCGCACGCACCGCCCGCGCCTCCCATGCGGGGAGGCGGGGGCTCAGCGGGCGGGCGGCCGGGGCCTTGCAGGAATCCCTCCCGCCCCCGGCTGTGTCTCGCTGCTCCCTGCCCCGCCGCATCCCCCCGCGGGGATACCCCACTTCCCATCCCGCTGCCGCATCCCCCTCGCCACGCGGTAGCCCAGCTCCCCCCCGCCGCCACTGCGAGTGGGTCAGCCCACGGCTGCTCCCCCCTTCGAGGACGGTGGAACCAGCCCGTAACGCCATGGCCGCGCCTTCACGTGATTGCCAGCTCCAGTGGTCAATCAGCGCCTTCCCTTTCCTCTCGGCAGCCCAGCGCCCGCCCTCCCGCGAGGGTCGGGGGGCAGCGGGAGAGGCGGGCGGGAATGTTTACAAACAAGATCAGGGAGTAGAGGGGCCGGGGGGAAGACGGGGGGTGGAGCCGGCGGTTGGCGCAGCCGCCGAGCCAATGGGGGCACGCGGCTCTCGGCGGAAGGGCGGGGGCGGCGCGCGGGGAACGTTCTCTGCCCGACGGCCGCCGGGGCTCGCGGGCGCGCGCGGCCAATGAGCGCCCGGCCCGGGGAGGGAGGGGGCGCGAGCGCCTGAGTAGGAGCCGCTCCCCGCGGCGCCCCCACCGCCGTCCCCCGTGTCGTTCAGCCTATCCCGGCCGAGCTCGGCTCCGTTCGGCTCCCCTCGGGTCCGCTCGGCTCGGCGGGGCTCGGCTCCCCTGCCCGCCGTCG
>VZTI01004088.1:1697813-1776181 GCA_013397865.1 Struthidea cinerea | reverse complement strand
TCCCCCTGTTTCACCCCCCCCCCCCCACCTAGCTTTAAAGGCACAGAACTCATGTCTGGCACAGGGGCAGACAGTAGGGGATACAGCATGATAAAGTCACCCCAAGACAACATCTCTGTCTTGGAACAGTTTTGTAACTGCAGAGGGCATCCCTGATGAAAGGTCTTCCAAAGGTCAGGTTCCTGGGAGTGAGTGGTGAATAGATTAACTGATATGTTGAGATTTATGCTTCTGAAAACAAGTTGAAGAAAATGTTGGAATGACAACTTTCATAATGGAGAAACTGCGTTTCATCTCTGTTAGTGTGTCAAAGTGCTGCACCTGGTTTCAGCAGATGAGGACAAAGGACTGCTCTAGGGGTGTCATTAGAGAATGGCACAAACAAGCTCTTCAGCTTACTTTTCTTGCAGTATGACTTCAGAGATGGACAGAGCACTGCAACTGAGGCTGTTGGAGCAAGCCATTGCCATGTGGCAACATTGGGAGGAGCACTTTCTGGGAATTGTTGTTAATCTTTTCTTATAGCTTTGAAGATTTGTTATTCTTATTTTTTAATTAAGGATAATTTTACTTCTTGCTTTATAGGGAGTAATTGTGAGAGAGTTTGTCTCAAGTGTCCTGTCACACTTGTGTTTGTTATGCAGCACCCTTTAGCTATTGTGGGATGGCTTTTTTCCTCAGTATGATGTAAAAAGAATGAGGTGGGTCTTACTTTGCAGTTATCATACGCTTATTTGTGATGAAATTTTCTTCTCTTACTATGAAAATAACATTACAGTAACCTTCAAGACACTTAATTTTTACTTTTTTTAGCATAAGGCCATTAAGCATCCTGAATGGAAGTAAAAATGGAATTAAGAGGAGAGTGCAAAATTGCAGCTCACATTGAAACAAGTACATAATAATTCAAACTAGCTATCACTTAGCATTTTATTGTGTAGCCTCATGAAAATGGAAAAGGTTTTACTAATATTATTGAATATGAGTTTATGGTACGGTTTAGATTAATGGGTTGAGTTTTAAGACTTGATCTGTTTTTAAGATCACAGCCAGCACTGAAAATCTTCAGCATGTTACTGGAGATGCAGCATTTCTCTGGGTTCCACTCTGTCTTCTTATTCAGTTCCAAGAATATGGCAGGATTAAGTGACTGTTTTGCTTTCTAGAAGGGTATTTAATTGAAAAGCCTTCTGCTGGCACTCTTAAAGGATGTGAGATAGTAAAACCTTTGTGGAGTAATTCATCGCAGAAGATCCAAATCAGTGGATCTTGAAGTGAAAACTTTCTTCCCACCCTGAGTTCAGCACTTACTTAGCTAGTGTCCAGAGAAGGTCCGTGTCCTGGATCTCTTCAGTGATGTCCACTCCTTCATTAAAAAGTGGATCCTCTAGCCCTGGTCTCTTTAGAATAGTCTGTGACTTCTGGTGTCCCTGGCAGGAAAGACAATGTTTTGAAACTGTATATTGAGTACAATTTTCAGTACTTGTTAAGAAGAATAATGTGTAATATTAAATTGCATGAAAAAAGTTTGCTTTCTGTGACACAACATACCCTAATTGTATAGACACTAACTCAGTCTAGGTTTGCCTTACCTGCTATAACTCCTTCATTGGCACAGGAGTGTGGCTTCCTTACTGCTGTCTTAAGCAGTGACTGTGATGTAGCTGTAGCAGGAGTATTTATTCTACTTGCAATCAAAAGTAGTCCAGCAAGCTTCAATTCAGCTCCCGTGGTGCATATTGACTCACTGATTTTTGAAGGATTCTGGTACTGTCTTGCCTAGTACATGTTACTAAAATGGAACTGATCACAAAACTAATCTTTCTCTAATAATAATAATAATTTGATTATGTTGTGTTTTTTAATGTGTTAGAATAGCTTGTAGATTCCCTCAGATTTGCAAAAATTCTTGTGTGTACTTTGGTCATACAAGAGAAAGAAACCTAAAAGCTCTTTTTAGACTTTATAATCTCACAGTGATTTCAAGTGGTGTCTCTGCACTTACACTGTTTGATTAATCCTTCAAAAAGATTAATTATATAAATTGAAAATAATCTCTTTTTAGGTGACATTTCACCTCTGTTTCGCATTGAGACCACTACTGTTGCCCTGACCCAACTAAGTAGACTTTGTATGTGTGTACAGACTCCTAGGATTGTTGCAATAAGACATGAATTTGGTTTTTGATTGATTTAGTGTTTGGATTTTTTTTTATACTGGTTCATCTTTGCAGAGAGGTATTTCCAAAGCTTTGTGTTTTGAGTTGTTGAGTTACTGCAGTTCTGTGAGTGGACATTAATTACACATTTGGACACTAATTTAGGAAGCATGTCTTTATAAAGTTTCTTTGAAATGTCAAACCAAATGAGAATTTCTGTGAAATTAGTAAATTAATGTCAGCATCTCCTATCCTAACTGAAGACTTCCTTCTCTTTACTAGCCTTTAAACATACAGTTTGTCTAGAAGTTTCTATTTGAGGCATTCTTTTAGTAGCCAACTTATGCAACTTCTGCTGCTTGATGCTGCATCCTTAATTGTGCTCATGAAGCTGCTCAGTAAAGTGGATCAGGGAACTGAACTTGGATCTGAATAATCAAACTTAGTTAACTTTTTGTCTTGCTGCTTTTCAGCCTAGATCATTTCAGTGAGGGGTTTTTCTGAATGGTCTGCAGTCATATAGATGCAAATGGGTGCATAATATTACGATAGGAATGAAAGATGGAAAAAATGGCAACTGCTTAAGGCTTTCTTTATAGGAGCTTAGAAAAGAAAAAAAAAAGGCAGTAAGCAACAAAGCAACCCTCTACAACCCCTTTTTTTTAAACAGAGGTCTTTACATCCCTGCTTAGAAAAATGTATGTTAGACAAAATAAGTACTCAAAGTGGTATAGATTTGTATAAACACAGAACCTCCTGCTTCCAAACTGTGCAACAAATGACAACTTTGTAGCAGCTTTGACTTTCCATACTTGCGAGTAATGTAGGCTTAAGGTTATTTCTACTTGATACTAATGGAGAGTCTTTAATAATCCTGTGATAAATGCATGAACAGTTGTTGGAGCTCTGTTTATGTCATCCCAAACACCATATAATCAAAAAAAAAGAGAATTCAGGGTGCTAGGGCTAAGGGATGGCCTGATTGCTGTCTGTAGCTATATGGTTGGAGATTACAGACAAGGTGGAACTGGACTCTTTTTACCGGTGCCCAGTCATACAATGAAAGATGGTGTATACAAACTAGATGGGCTTCAGTTACCATTCTGTGATTTTATACCTTCGGGTACACTGATGGCAGCAAGAAAATTGCTTTCCCTTGCTTTTCCAGTTGAATACAGTATGGAATTGGATGTCTGCTTAACGCTGCTTCTTTAATTCATCTGCTAACTTGGTTTTACTGTAGTAAAATGTCAGAATGTTTTGGTGCACTATGTATCTGATGTGATTTTTTTTTTTTCCCCTTCAGCAAATTTGACAGGCCATGCAGAGAAAGTTGGCATTGAAAACTTTGAGCTCCTGAAAGTTCTTGGAACAGGGGGTAAGATGCACTATTTTTGAGTTAAATGTTGGAAGCATTACTCTTATGTATGATTTAGTGTTGTAGCTGAGGTTTTGTTAATTGGAACATTCTTTAGGAAGATAGCACTTTTGTATTGCATAGCATATTTTTTTCAATTTTTTTTTTCACGAATATCATGCAAAATTGGAGGTCACATGTTTTAGCATAGCACTTTTTAAGATGCACATTTAAGAAAAAAAGGAAAACATATGGTTGAAAACTTGTGACAATTTAATATAGCTTGCGAAAAGCCTAAGTTAAGGCATGATCTTGATAATTTTGTTTTCAGACTGTGTTTGGGAAAAAACCAGTAATTTTAATATATTATTAGATAAGATGCCCCATTTTTTGACTAATCTGTTTTAGGGTCACTGTTGGCTCCATAACTCTCTGTCCTAGTCCGATTGTAGTATTTTTTAAGATGGATAAAGTTCATTGTTGTATCGTGGGTTTCAGCAAAATGTTGGAGATATCCAGAATGTTGTAAGATTACTGGTGGTAATGAAAAAAAACTTTGTTTCCCGTTTGCTAAAGGGACACACAGACAGGGCCATATACAGACCAAAAGTAATGACTTTTATTCTTTTTAGGGTGTTTACACTTTTTTGGTCAGTATTAACTCAGATGCATTGTTGAGTAGATTGGGATAATCATGAAGGTGGACTATCATCAAGGTCTGCAGAAGTTTTATGCTAGTTAAATGATGCCAAATTTTTGGGTGTTACCAGCCATGAATGGCTGGCAGTGAGGCTGTAGTTCCCCAAAACATCACTGAAAAGAGCAAAGGATTTTGATTTTGGCTTTTAGCTGTCATATAGATTCTTTCATAAATTATTTAAGCTGTTAAATCACCTGAGAGGATACTTTTCTGTTTCTGCAGTAAATTTTTAGAAGTTTAAATTTAAACATTCTGAAAAATTGAACCCTTGCTGTTAAATTTCAGTAGTTAGAGGCAAACACAAGGAAGCTTTAATATTCACAGATAAATGTTGCATACTCCTAGGTAGAAGCAATCATGACTTTCTGAAATGATCAGTGTGGATCTGAGTGGGACTGACAAAAATGAAATTATAAATAATTATGCATTTCTGTGAAGACGTCTTTCTTTCCTGCTGATGGAAACATTGGCTGGATTTGTAAATATGTGTGTATGTATATGAAAACCTGTCCCATACCGGAATTTTGTCTGTCTGTTACCTTTGCCATTGGTCTGAGATCACGCTAACATTACAACTATTGCGTTTGGGTTACAAAGTAAGTTGGTGGTTTCATAAGGGTGAGTCTTCAAGTTCAGACTAGTAATAGCCTGACCTCCTGTCTTTAGGCAATACCTCTGAAATAGCCCATTTTGCTGCTGTTAAACTGTTGTCATTCATTGCTACCTCTCATGCCTTCTTTTCTTCATGAACAGGTCGGCCAAATTTTTCTTGGCCTGGAATACTCTTAGCCGTAGCAGGTAAACCTTAGGCTCAAAGTGCAAAGCTATCCTATTCACTTAGGTTAACAGGATAATTATTGAGGGGCCCCTTTCAGAAAAGGCTGCTTCAGCAGGTTGACAATGGGATTGACTCTATGTGTGTGAAGTAAAAAAAAAAAGTGGAGTAAGCATGCCTGTCTGACTTCATCCTGCTCTAGTAGTCTTCTTGCTCCAGAAATGTCTTCTAAGTAGATCTCAAACTATTTTAAGAACTGACTAAAAGATTCTTGCAAACTTTAGGAATCCAAGGACTCCTTGGGTTTCCTGGAATGGCATTTGTAGGAAGAGTAGTTGGCATCTGTTGTGGTGTTTGTTTTTGGGTTTTTTTTCCACTTTTTTGATATGCAGTTTTAATCATAGCCTGAGGTTTTTGCTTCAGAAATCTAGACCATCAGGGCAGTCAAGAAGCTTTGTTCAGTCTCAAGCCTATGACAGCTGACAGTCATGCACTAGATGTGTCAGAGGTTGTTGCTTTCTAATTACTGGGTGGCATTAAATGCCAATGACCTGATCAGAATGGAGCTAGTTCTCTTTGCTTTTGGGTAAGTGACCATCTGTCAGTTGGCTGTGTTTGCTGTAACATGGAATTGCTGGAAACAGGATTCCCAAGAGGTCAGACCTTGAAGAGGTCCCTTAATTGCTTGGCCCAAGACAAAGTCAGTTATACCTGTATCACCCCTAGTGGCGATTCATTCTTAAAACCCTCCAGTACTAGAGATTCTGCAACCTTACTAAGATGTTCTTGCTGATGAAGTTTAATTTCCTAACTTGAGAAACATTCTGGGCATTGCTATAAGCAAATAGACAAAAGCTGTCTTTACTCTGGCAGTGAAAGCTTTATCCTGGTGTGAGGTATTTTTATTAGGTATTATTGATAGTACTGTAATATAACTAATGCTAAATAAAACTGTGATGCTGTTTTAAAATGCTTCACTGTGGAGTTATGCAGCATGCAGTGTTTTCAAACTAATACTTAATTGATCTACAGTAATGCAAGAGAGAATATATTGAAACGTGACATTCATTAATTGATGACTGTAGATGCTATTTAAAGTAATTACAATATTTTAAGTATAGTCTGCTATGAAGCAACTGGAATGACCACAGAAGATACTCAAAACATGCTAAATTAAATGATACTTTGCTTAAGGATATGTAATTGTGGTGGTTTCTTACAGACTCGGTGGTGATTCTTTTCGAGTAACAGCAGTGAAGGTTTATTTAAATTTTCATTTTTAAGCTTTATGTTTTAAAAATACAAACATTCAAGATTATTAGAAATAGTACCTGTGTGTGCTGATGTTTCTCCTTTGGAAGCCATTTTTTGCCATAACTTTTTTCATGCTGTGGCTTAGCATAATTTCATACTTACTATTTTCTTTAATATGAATAGCTTTCTTACATTCTTTTGTCTGTTTTCTTCTAATATATGCACTCAGTTGGAAGCATGCTTGTTATATTTTGCATTTTGGTATTAAAATTGTATCATACTGTATACTTTCTTCTTTTGACCTGCGTCTCAGAGGAAAGACAAGGAAGCAAAAGTCTGAGTTGGATTATTTTACATTGCAGTTAGGGGGTAGTAATAGAATAAACTTATCCATTGAAGAAATCAGTAGCGATTTACTTCAGTAAAATGAAATACATGACAGTATGCCACTGTTAATAATGTACTTGTTGCTCTGGGAACAAATTATTACTGGCATGACTTCTGACTGGCCCCGTGTTCTACTCAGTATATACTTTTTGAAATTGTGTAAGTCCTTCTCTTTCTGTTACTGTATAGCCTTGCTAATATGGAATTTTCAGGTTTCCTGTCCATCTTCATGTTTCCTGCTTGTCCCTGCTGTCTAATTTAGGCTTTTCTCCCTATGACAAGGAAAACTAGAGTCTATTCTATAGAAGAAGGTTACTTTTCAGCAAAGTAATCTAATTGCTTCCCAAAGCCAGGAAAGGAACAACAGGAGAAGGTGGCTGTGTTGATTTATGCACGCCCACTTGGCTTATTTGCTTCATTCTTTGAAAATGTGTTTTTAAAATAACAAAACACTCTAGAGTGCATTCTGGTTCATACATTTTGCTACCAATGGATTATTCCTTTTTCTCTACTGAACTTTAATAAATGCCACTTCCGTTCACTCTTTCAACTGTGGTTAAGAAGAGACAATACAATTAGTTCCTGAGCATGTGCCCTTATAATCCATTCTACTTTTTGACCTACAAGAAGACAAAAATAACGAGAAACAGGAATCTAACTAACAGATATAAGAGAGAATGTTTTATACATGATCTTTTGGATTTAAGTGCTTATATGGGAAGGATATTTACCTTATATGTGGAAGATCCTTAGAATCTGAAGGATTTATTCATATGAAGGGAACAAAATTAGTGGGATGAATGTCAGATTTTAGTAACTATCTCAAAAATCAAGGGCATGTAATGAAGTTTCATCTAAGAGGTCAGAAAGTATTCTGACACAGTTAAGACTGTGAAATGAAGTTAGTTGTTTCAAAGCATATTGAAGCAAATATAAAATATTCTCTCATAAAAGGAGGAAAAAGAAAGAAGTGGGAATACTGTGCTCAAGAGAGTGAGCCAAAATTAGTGAGTGTCTAAAAATAATTCCAAACTCCAATTAAATATTTTACTTCAGTTTCCGTTGGGGACAGCTCGAATGTATACTGAATGTTGGCTAATTGGAGACAGGGCTTGGAAATGGAAGATTAGTTTTCTGCATGAAGAACAGACTGTTCAGTATAAGAACCTGGACAAATTTGTCATATTCATCCGCCAGAGAATTCTGAAAAAATCTGTACATTAAACTGGAGAACAGTAGCAAAGATTCTTACTGGAGCTAATGCCAGAGAGAACAGCAAAAACAGTCTTAGATTTAAGAAGGAAAGGAGAAAATAAGATGATGATCTCAGGCAGCTCGTGGTTGGTTGTTCTGACTTCATCAAACTTCAGCAGTATTCAGTACCTTTAAAACAATTTTTGAAGAAAATTATTTACCTTAATTTTTGTAATAATTAAAAATTAATGGCATCTTTATCCAGTGGTAGATTGTCTTGCATATGAGAGCTGCCTTCTAAAAACTTACATGCTTTAAAAAAGAAAAAAAAAGTTAGGCATGTATTGTCTTCAATAACTATTAACTGTAATAGCATTTACTTTTTTTAAAAAGGTAAAAAACCAAAAAATAAACAAAAGCAAAATGCTGATATAAAGTACATTTTAAGATGCAACTTACCCTCTCCTGTCACTTTCTGCCTTTCATATTAATCATCAATCACTTGTTTAATGGGAGAGAAAATTTGTTCTCAGAGTAAGTAATAACATCGAAAAAATTCCATTAGTGATTCTTGCCTACCTGATATCTAAGGAAAGATGACAGAGAATGCCTTATTTTTGACGGTTTGGTCATAGACAATAAAAACTGGAATTATTCTTCAGAATGCTATTATTTGAGATTTGTTAAGGCTTCTGTTTGGCTTTCCCCTCGCCATTTTTAGCCGCTATCCATATAAATCAGCAAGTAATAATTAGTCTTTAAATTTTTATTTTATTTCTCTTCAGCTGCGAGGTCAGTCTAACATAGTTTGTGTTTGTGTATGTATTATATATATAGTATTTTAGTTTTTCTATCATTTAATGTATTTTCAATGAATTTGGGGGCTGGATATTTGGTGATTGTGTGTGTTTCATTATGGGGTATATCTTGCTGGCTGAATATTTCTGCCTTGGTAGTAGATAACGTGCATGAGATTTTATGAGAATGAACATTAAAATGTTGCTCTTTGAGAAATTAAAAAAGCTTTACTGAAGTACAATTGTCACGTAAGAGTATTGCAATTAGCTTACGTGCTCTCTCCTTGCTGCCACTCAAATAAATTGCTTTTGCAGTGTTGTCTTTTAAGTAGATTTCTTGTGGTGATATCAGAGATTCTGGTGTTGAATATATTATGAGTCATTTGATTAAAATAGTGCTACTTGAGATTTAGTCTCATAAAAAATGCTGAGAATCGTCATCTTTCTGTCAGTCCTTTTCAGATTCCTGAAGAAACAATTTGTACCATGGCAAAGCTCTATGTTGCAAAGTCTTTTATGGTAACAAGAGTTTTGTTTCTAGAGAGTCTTACAGCTATTACACTGTACCAGATAATTTTCTCTGATACTGCATGTAAAGCTGTAGTAGGTGCCGCATGCTCTCACTTAGGATGCATTATTATGTGTTTTTATAAAATGTGATTAAAGATATAGGTAGCCAAGTGTTAAAATCCTGAGGCTTTTGTTTATTTTAATTTAGCTTAATGTCCTCCAACATTTCTGATAAAATTACTGTTTCCTGGGAACCTAAGGAAACTTATGTTTAATGCTCTAGACTGCTTTTCAGAAAGGCACAGGGAAGTTAATTTTCAAACTCCAGCTAAAACCTGGTGTAAACTAGGGCTGCTTCTTTAAGCATTTGGGAAACGCAGGTTAAGGCCGTTCTCTGCACTATTTTTGTTGCACATCAGAAAATGCAGAAGTGTTACCTACACTTTTTTTTGACAAGTAACTCCTTATAAAGGTGTAAATACTACTTTTGGAAGCAGTTTCTTTAAAACAATGATCTAAGTAGTTGGAATCTGTTTTTTGGATGCTAAAAATAATTTAACATTCAGTATTGGAAAATAGGAAATAATGTTAAAATGATGCATATGCATAATGGTATTACTGTGGTCACAATATTATGGTCTGTATAACCTTGGTTCAGGTCACCTGTGTCTGTATATCATGACAGGATTTATGGCTCATGCCTGTTTTACCAGAGTAATCCTTTTACATCTCTGTTTATCCATTTCTTGATGAGTAGCTGGTGACCTTTCAGTCTGGCTTGGGTATGCTTGAGATGTCATAACTACAAAGTTGGGGAATGAAACATAAAGTGCGAAATCTTTAAAGGGACTGCTCTACATATCTCACAAAATAGAAAGATGTTTACAATCACCTATTCTAACTCTATTTGCCATTCTTGAGAGATATGTTATGAAAACTTACTTTATGAAAGCTCTTTTTGCAGATAATGAGTTCTGTAAAGAAGGGAAGCACGATTCCTTAGGGTGTGATGAGTCAGGTAAAAAACTTCTGAAAAAGAATTTCAGTATATGAGCAGTATCAGTTTTGTATACTGACTGAAGGAGAACCTGGATTTAGTAAAAAAGCTCACATGTAATTTGGTAGTTTAAAACTCTCTATTACCTGTCTGGAAAAAATCCAGCAAGAAATCTGGAGTTGCACGTGATGCTTATTGGGAGCTTTGTATGCTGTAGCGTTTTTAAAAGAACAACTAAATTTTAGTGTCTCACATCAGAACAGTATACACTTGTCTAGTGTATGTCAGGTTTGAGGTATTGAGCATTCTCTTTGAGAAAATAGTGTGAAAGTAATTACAAGGGTTGGACAAAACAACCAGCTGGTTCGTTTTTTTGTCTCATGATGGCTTAAGGAGAGGCTTACAATGATGGTTTCCTTAGAGAGCTTGTAGCAACCTGCAGTTTGGGGTCTGCCTGAGCCAGAGATTCTCTTCAGTGTTTGGCAACACTTGATGTTCTTTCCTCTCCCTCAGGGATTTATGTAATCTTTTTGAATTCATCTGCATTTTTGACAGCTGCAGTATCATGTAACACTAGTTCCACAGCTTAACTGCATATTTGTTTGTGTGCTTTGCCTAGTTCTTAATGCTGATACCTAATGATTTAATTTGTTGCCTTAGTTGTTTTGTTTCTAAAAATAATGAAAATTGTTCTTTACTTACATTCTTATAGTTTTTGATGTTTTCTTTTTTAACTCTCTGTAATCTTCTTAAGTACTCTACTTTTTCAGGCTGAATAAAACATGGAAGTATGTTTAATTCCCTTCATGTTTAGAGGAATTATTTTATCCCTTTTGAATGTTTTATACTATTTTCTGATGGGAGCAGGGTAGCTGGGGACAGAAGACAGAAGGTACCAAAATAGTGTGCTTCATTCAAGACAGGAGCACACAAGGATTTCTAACACAGCATAAGGGATTTCTGGGTTTGTGTTGAAGGTGTGGGGGGTGGTACATTTGTGTCATTTCTTCACTTCAATACTTTCTTTGAAGTTTCTAACATTCTATTTATATTTTTGGATTACCACTTGCCCTTTTTGAAGACTGGAGTGGTATTGGCTTTTCTTCAGTTCTCAGGAATCTTTCTTGTTTTCCATGACCTTTCAAACATGATGGAGGGTGGTCTAGCAATAACATCTGCTAAATCCCTCAGCACTCATGGGTGAATCCCTCCAGGGCTCATGAATTTGTGGGTGTCAGGTTTGCCTAACCCTATCCTCAACCAAGGGAAAGTCCCCAGGGTCTGGAATTTCTGAGGGCCAGCCTTAGTAGTGAGTAAGAAACAAAGGTGTTCAGTAACTCTGCTTTCTCTGTACCTTTTGTCACCAGGGCACCTACTACATTTGGCAGTGGACCCACATTTTCCTAAGTCTTCCTTTTGCTACTGATATCCTTGAAGAAGCCCCTCTTGTTGTCTTTGCTATCCCTTGCCACATTTAATTCCAAGTGGACCTTTGATTTCCTTGACACATACCTGCCTTACTTGGACAGTATTCCTATATTCTTCCCAAGTGGCCTGACCTTTTCTCCACTTTCTCTAAACTTCGTTCTTCTGTCTGAGTTTTGCCAGAAGTGCCTTGCCCATCCATGCAGGTCTCCAGCCCCCTTTGCTTAATTTCTTATTTGCAGGGATGTCCTGATCTTAAGCATAGAGGAAGTGCTACTTGAATATTAACCATCTCTTTTGGACCCACCCTACCTTCTTGAGACCTAACCTATGAGATTCCTCCAAGTAGGCCCTTGAAGATGCCTGAGTTATTTTTCCTGAAGTCCAGGGCTATTAATCCTTATTGCCATGCTTCTTCCATGCAGGATCCTGAACGCCAGCATCTCATGAACACTGCAGTCAAGGCTGCCTCCAGCCATCACATCACCACCCAGTCCTTTTTTGTTTGTTAATACAAGATCTAGCAACACATCTCTCCCTGTGGGCTTCCCCACCACCTCTGTCAAAGTTACCAGTGCTCTGCAGGAACCTCCTGGACTCCCATGTGCCAAGCTGTGATGTCTTTCCAGCAGCTGTGGGGGTGGTTATGAGAATTGTGGGCCTGTGATCGTGACAGCTACTTCCTGCTGTCTGTGGAAGGCCTCATCTACTTCCTCTTACTAATCGGGTGGCCTGTAATAAACAGTGTCACCCATTTTAGCCTATCCCTTAATTCTTAGCCATAAGCTCTTGGCTCCTCCTTCATCCACCCCTAGGCAAAGCTTGATACATTTTAGTTTTTGTCTTACATAAAGAGAACTCCACCACCTTGCCTTTCTGGCCTCTTTCCTAAAAAGTATGTAACCATCCATGACAGTATTCTAGTTATGCAAGCTATCCTGCCATATCTCTGTAATTGCAGTGAGATCATGGCCCAGCAACTGCACACTAATTCTAACTTGACTGTTTCTACAGGTTTGCCTAGTAGAGGTATCACATTTATTTATGTAGAATTCCTAGGAGTCTTTTTAAGCTCAGTATGAGAGCCTCAGAAAGCTCCTATGTATGAAATACTGATGGGAAGAATTCATTGGCTTTTCTACAAGTTTTTGTAACTTCAGTGCTTTAAAACCAGTAATGAAAGTATATGAGTTGTACAAATATGGGCAGACTATTTTAAGAACAAAAAAAATTGCGTCTCTCTTACTTGGAACTCTTGCTTAGTTCTAGGTATGGATGTTTTAGGTTATTACAAAGGAAGAAATCATCAGCTTCTAAAATTGTTTTTAAATACTGAAGTGGTTGGGTTGCTTTTCCCACTCTTGCAGCACTCAGTTATGAAGCTCATTTGGTTGAAATTTTGCTCAGAAAAGGTCAATCTGAGAGACAGAAAGTGTTTTGGTAGATTTTTAGCCTGGGGGATTACTGTCTGCCATAACAATGAGTAATTGAAAGTAATAATGGTATTAGACAGATCTGTAGTATAAGTAGGTAACTTGTATTGTCTTTTGTTTTTGTCTTTTTCTTTTTGTCTTTCTTTTCTTTGCTTTTGGTTTTGCTTTTTTTTTTTTTCCCTCCCCAATTTTTAAGCCTATGGAAAAGTGTTCCTAGTGAGGAAAGTAAGCGGCCATGATGCTGGAAAACTGTATGCCATGAAAGTACTGAAGAAAGCAACAATAGTTCAAAAAGCCAAAACAACTGAGCACACAAGGACAGAACGACAAGTCTTGGAGCACATTAGGCTATCACCGTTTTTGGTCACGTTACATTATGCCTTCCAGACAGATACAAAGCTTCATCTCATTTTAGGTGAGTAGTCTTCAGGATTCAAGTTTTTATTAAAAAAAACCAACAAGAACAAAAAAAAAGCCCTTTTATCTCAATGTTTTGTAAGGTTTTTTTCATGTGGTCTAAAGTACAGTATGTTTGGAGATTGCATGAGAGAGCATAGGAAGTAAAATACTGTTCATCTTCAACAGTGTCTGTATTTGTGGTTTTCCTGTTTGAGCTTCAGTGTGCTACTCTGACTTGGGGGGTGTAGTGGTTATCTTATATGCAGCAAAAAATGTATGCGTATGTTCATCAATGACCTGGAAGCATTTGCTTTGTTAAGTGTTTTGTTATGAGATAATTTGTTCTTTGAGTATTGAGATGCTTGCATGTTTCAATTTTTGGGTGTTAAGAGACAATCCAAAATCACACATTTCTGTGCTGAAAGTAGAGCTTGTTCATAAGGTTTGGTACTACTCTAATTTTAGAAATTTACCTTTCAGATTAGCAACAAATTTAGTGTATGCAATTTAGTGTAGCAGATTTTGCTGTATGAGGTGTATTTGTAAGAAACTTGCCAGCAATTTTTAAAACCTTCTTACTTAGAGAATTTTAAAACAATTGTAAAATGAATGATTAATGTAAGGCTTGGATTCATAATATGCTTCTCTAGTGAAATGTAAATGTACTCTAGGAAGTAAATTGTCCTTTAATTGAAGTGCAGGTTTTGCATTCCTTTTTGTCCACAACTTTGATTTTTTTAACCTATATTAACAGGCTGATTTACATTAAATTAGCAAAATTTTATTAACATTAAATGAATCTGCGCCTGTAGCTGTCAATTCTTAGAAAGGTATTCTATGTATATACCTTAGTTTCATATACTACAGTGAAATAATAAATATGTGGAACTGAAATGGAGTATTCACTAAATTCCTTTTGAAAATGAGAGTTGAAAATTGTAATAGTTTCTTGCAAATTCCTCTGACTAGGACATTAAAGAAATACATAGAAGATTGTCACAAATAGTTAGAAATATATTGATAGCTTTGTGATTCCTTGAGAGTAACTGTTAATTAAGGTTTTGAAATTTTTATTGGATTTAAAGTTATTGATTAATAACTTGGAAAAAGTTGAAATATCCAATGAGATAAAATGTGAACATTTATTATAAATATTATAGAACCATTCTTTAAGTCCAGTTAGTTTTTCCTAAAATGCAGCTTAGATCCCATTAGAAATATAAAAAAAAAAGGGGAAACCCAAACAAAAAAAACCCCTCAAACCTGAGATAATGTAGTTGCCTAAAAATAAATACATAGTAGGGGGGAAATTTAGGTGATAAGGTTAATTAGAAGGCTATAAAAGCCTCTTGTATGAAACAAAATTAAAAGCTTGATATTACATTCTCGTAAGAGTCAAAAAGGAGCAAGCCCAGTAGTTCTGAAGAAAGTTGTGTAGCAGATAGTGCAGCCTGGGCATGTCACAATGTTGAGGTGATGTTTGAAGCAAGAAGTTTATAGCTAAGACAGAAAAAAACAAAACAGAAGGCTGTAATTCTTTCTCATAAGTTCTACATCCATTCTCAGCATATCTGTTGGGGCCAGAAAGATCCTTTTTTCCTTCATTTTCAGCAGAAAATAGGAATAATTAGTTTCAAAATTACTTTTAATAACTTTCTGTAACAGTGAAAATTTCTCTTACTTAAGGTGATGTAAAGCTACTTTATAAATCAACAGGGCTTCACACCCTCCCTGAGGCAAAAAACCCCAAATAGTTTGTTACAAGTTTTTCACGTGTTATTATGCAAGTCTGTGTAAATCACTTCAATGTAGTTTTGGAAGTTAAGTGTTTCAGGGGTTTCTGGATTTTGGGGGAAACCAGTATCTGTCTTGTGTTTGTACTTGGCTGAATTAGGTGTGTGAGCAACCTGCCATTTTAGTTTTAAGAGGTTTTGGAATTGGAGCCTCAGTGCAATATTTATTTTCATGCTGTCAGATTACATAGCTATATTAATTTAGACTGAATCAAGTACAGACATGCAGCTGCATTTCTGCCAGATTTCCAGAAAACAGGGTTAGGAGTTGATTCCAGGTTTTATGTTGGCTTTAAGCTATATTGAATGAACAATGTGTTGTGTTCATGTGAGTACCATTAATTCGATACAAAGCTTGTCATGCAAGGTTAACCTTCTAATACTTTAAAAAATAGCTAAATAATCTGAACCGTCAGGTGGCTTTTATACTGAACTAACCAGGATTTTTTTTTTTCCGTTGTGTCAGTGATGCATTTGATCTTGCACCAAGAATTTGAAGGCTGGTTGTTTCATTGGGCTGTGGTTACTGTTACAATCTGGATAAAATTAAGCTTGTTGTGCCACTCCTGTGGCAGCTTTGGTTTGGATCTGTCACAGTCCTTGGAACAGCACCTGGCAATTCTGTGCTTACCTTGTGCTAAGTTAGCAGTTCTGGCTAGAAATATTTTAAAAAATTTGTTTCTGTTTCTACATGCTGAAGCTCTTTTAGAAGAAGGAGGCAATTGTAAAATGTGGGTTATTTATACTTCATTAAATCTTTTCATTTTCTTACTGGTCTAGATAAATAATTCTTCTCACATTGTTTGATTCCACTAATACTCCTTTTCAAAGAGAGAACTGAAAAGTGGAGAGATCAGAATGTGTGTAATTTGTATATATGCTTTCTCCTTCAAACTCTTAACTTAAAATAGTATTGGACCTCTTTCATGGATTTATGTTTTATACCCATGGATCTATAAAAACAATATTCAAGAAAATACTGAGTAAGATGTTGTGGGGCATGTTCCCTGCTCTGTATATGTAGACCTCAAATACAAAAATGGGGGCTCTGAGGTTGCAAATTAATGGCTGTCATGTACACTGCTAGCATAAACAGCTCTACATCTAAAATATATTTGTGTTACAGTAGAGCTCTGTTATAATAATTCTTTTTCTTCCCTCTTCCTTACTGTGGGAAAATCCTTGTGTCATAACCTGCAAAGAATGAAAGTGTGGTTTCCATGAGGGAGTGTATGTGGAAATAATCTCCTCCAGTAAGTTTTGCTGTCAAGGTTTCCCTTGTGAAGGGAGAATTTTGTAATTGTCCATAGCTGATTATTGCCCCTAATACCTGTTTTCTAAATTGCCTTTCTTTGTCAGTCTGCCTTCCTGCTCATCAGGGTATTTCATGAGAGTCTACAAGGGTTCTGTTTGTAGCTTTCATTTGTACTTTTCATATTCCTAAGTAACTAAAAGACTGATTTTGTGAAAAACCCCATCTTTATAATTTAGGAATAGTTGAGAGTCATTTTATGGTTTTGCTGCTTATTCAAAAGTGAGTCTTGTTCTTCCCTCAGTCCTCTAAGAAAGAAATTGAGTATTGTGTACAGCATGATGAAATACTGGTCAATGACAATGAAGTAAAAGCACCTGATAGTAGAATGTGTTACTAAATAGCCTACGAAGTACCTAATAATATTCCAATAAGAAAATAAAATTGTCGGAAAGTGAAATTATAAGGTTCTTTGTTCTATTTTTTTAGACTATATAAACGGAGGAGAATTGTTTACTCATCTTTCACACAGAGAGAGGTTCTCAGAAAATGAGGTGCAAATTTACATTGGAGAAATAGTTTTGGCACTTGAACATCTCCACAAGGTAAAGTAACTTCATTCTGGTGCTGATTTTGAGGACTTAGAGCTGTATTCTTTTTATATCATATAAAGTTAGTAAGGAGAACTGTTGTTTTAGATTGTTTTAAATTGAAAGTAACTTTATCTGGCAGTGGGACATTAGTTGTATAATTAGAAATAATCCCCAATGAAGTGTCCCTCCTTGTGCACCAGATTAAGGCTACAAACTTTTGTCTGCAGGGTGAAGAGTAGTGTAATTGACAAATGATTTGTTCATTTTTAGTAATCCTTGTGAAATAGTGTATATCAGTAAAACTAATTTGTAGTGAACATGAACAAGTTTTGGGTTGTATTATTCAGTTATCCTTGTTTCTACACAACTGAGTAGTAGAGTTCTAGCACAACTGTAGACATGAAGAGTGTTACAGATATACAAAGCATGCATATATGTCTGGTCTATGTCTAGACCATATAACAGAAGCATCCATTTTCATTCTCAGTAAAAGCTGAATTGAGTTTGCACTCAACAGCAAGTGGTCAGTCACTTTTAGATTCAAGGGATATGCAGTATGTCCTTTAAATTTTATGACATTAATGCACAGTGTAATTTCTGAGAATTTTAATGTAACTTCAAAGTTATTTCTTCAAAGGCTTTTACAAGTTGTCTTTTTTGAGGTGCAACTTTCATGGGTTGGATTACCTTAATAAGGAGAATTTTGGTAGCTTCATATTTAAATGCATTCGGCAACATCTTCTTGATGTGGTTACACTATTTGGAAATACATTTTTTTTATATTCTGTTTGCAGTTGGGGATTATATATCGGGATATAAAACTTGAGAATATTCTCCTCGATTCTGATGGCCATGTGGTGCTGACAGACTTTGGTCTAAGTAAGGAGTTTCTTACTGATGAGGTGAGTATTTGGCTCTCCAGTAAGTGTGGACAGAATTGAGCAAGATGACAGAGTCTCATTGAAATCCTAAGCACATTTGAGAAGGGTGGAAAACCTGCATTCCAGACTCCTACATCATAGAACAAAATCTAGTTGTCTGTGTTACTAGGTTTTGAGCTTCCAGTTTATTGGTCTTAGGCCTGCCAGTGTTGTCATAAATCTTTGTTCTAGTTTTCCCTGAAAAACTTTCATACTTTCTTCCTCTGACCTTGACATGGAAAGGGAAAGACCCGCATAAGTCTGAAAAGTCATTTTCATTTTCAGTTGCTTTTTAAACAAAATGCTTGACTGTGCTAATTCTTTGCAATGACTAGGCAAATGGTATGCTATGACTCTTCTTTATGCTAATAATAATTAATGTATTATTATCTTGTCTTTTTCTCATGTCTTTGTGTCACTTTTAATAAGCTTAATTGCAAGCTTTTAGGATAAAAGCATATCTCGTTCTAGATACGTACATCGTACTAACAGTGATCTCTGACTGTTGATGTTAGCTGTTAATTATTTGTAAGGTACAGTTCTGTCTCCAGATAGGCCTTTTAGATTTCAGACAGTCAAAATTGTGCAGGATTTTACTTCTGAGAGAATTTTAAAATGGATGGTTTTTTGGCTTTCACATTAGCTGTCAGAGGTATTGAAAACTGGGACTGCAGATCTAAAAGTCTTTGTTAGAAGTGGCAGAAGGGTTTTCTAAAAATAGCTGGTAGTTTCCTGTAGAATATTTGCATTTCAGATGGAGTCTGGTGGGATTTAGGAGGGACCATTTTAAAAGATACTAAATTGTATTTTCTGAAGCAGGGAAGTAGTAGAGATAATGCCAGTATATTCCTTTTAAGTTACAGCACGAAACCAAGAGGAGGTTCAACTGGTATGAGGAGGGTTTAGCAGCAGATTGCCACACCAGTGCCAGAGAGTAAGTACAGAGAGATGCAGCTTTCATCGGGAAAGAATGATAGTAAAAGGTGTGGCTAGGGAGAGCGGGACCTCTTAGAGCTGTGAGAAAAACTGTGCTGGGCGCAAGAGACAAAGCAACGTACTGGTATTATTGAACTGATGGGAGAGAAAAGGAGCAGTCCCCCAGCCTCGCAGCCAAAGTTGAATGAAGCCTAAATCTTCACTGTGTTAAGAATAAAGAATAAGAACCGTAAAGTCTCAAAACAGTTGTTTTTAAGAAGTACACCTCAGCCGTGCTCACCTTTGGCACATAATTTACAAGCAGTGCAAGGAAAGGTGAGGACTTGGATAGGCATCAGAGATATCTGTTTGCTTTATCCACACTATGAATCAGATTCCTCTTTCTCCAGTCATTAAATAAAGCCACCTTGCTCCTTGGTCATTTAATGTTGGTTCTTCTGACTCTAATCCATTCTCTTTTCAGTATATACCTTAGAAATGTGTTCATTTAACTATATTTTTTCTTTTATTCTCTTTCACATTTTATATTTGTCTTCCATGTAAAAAAATCTCATTTCTCATATTTCTTCTAACAAAAAAAGTAATTGCAATTGTGTTGTTTGCTTTCAAAATCTAATTGTCTCCACTTGAGTAAAGTTTTCATGTGTACTATTGTAATTTAGCTACTGAACTTAACCATGATTAAGATGACCCATTTACACATAGAAATTGACATCTCGTATTTTATTCTCTGTAGACAATTGAGCTACTACTAGAACACTTAAAATTCATTACAATAGATACTTATACTTCTGAACCAATGTACTTACAACAGGTAGAATTTGCCTGTATAGGTGTTATCCTGCTCACTAGGGTAGCACTTTTAAATAAAATTACACAACTGTGTAAGTCAGATAAAGGTGTAGCAATTGCAATTTAATCAGAGCAGTGTACTTTCTTATCTCTCCCTTTCTTCAGACATCTTTCCTGGTCCACCTGCTTCTTGCAAGAACTTCACCATTAGAAATGTGTACTTAAGCAAGTGGAATTTATTCTAGTAACCCCCTCTTTGGACTGATTTTTCTGAAACAAGATGTTTAGGTTATTAAAAATGTATAAAAATTATCATAGTAGAGGTATGTACTATATTTAGAGTTCTTATTAGAGAGAAATCCTTCACCATGTATTTATGAATTTTGGATAGTCTTGTAGTTAGGGATGCTTGCTAGAAAACATCATGATTCAATGTTTTCATTATCTCTGCTATAATCTGGTGACTGTTAAAGATTTCCATGTAGCTGGGCACATAATAAATGTAACAGGACTACAGTCATTACAGCAGATTGACTATTCAGCAATGGAGAGGTGGGAAGCTGCTTTTCCTAAGTGCTGTTTGAGTGAAAGGAAGCAAATGCCTGTGACTTGTAGGAAAACAGAAACCTGTTGATTTCTGCCATGGAGCTACTAAAGCATGAGTGTGAAGAATGCATTGTCAACTATTCTCTCTGCTACTATATGAAAATAGCATGCAAGAATAAAACATCCAAGTTAAAGCAGTGCAGCTTTAAGAGCTTTAAAATACTGTATGCTACTGTTTTGCTAAAACCTGAAATTTGTCTTTTACAACTGAATCAACAGTGGAGTTGCCTTTGTTTTGTCTTTAAAATGAAGCAATATGATTTTATTTACATGCAAAAGGAAGAAATAACCTGACTAGAGTAAAAAAGTTCAATAAAAAGGAATTTTTGCCTACAGTAGGTCAGTATCACAAGGTGTTTAAGTATTAAATGACTTTTGATGCAAACTTTATTTAAAAGCTCATGAAGACCTACAGTTTTACTAGCCTAACCATAGAATGGAATTGATGAGAGATTAATAGATTGAGAGAGATTTAGTATTACTTTTTATGGCATTTGTATTCTTAACCCTGTGATGAATTTAAGGCTAGTGTTTATGATTTTTAAATCTCAACTAAATTGTAAACAAAAACAGGGTAAAAAAGACAATTTTTTCCTTATGTTTTCATGCATCTCAGCTGAGTGTTTGTCTAACTGGGGTTCAAAGCACATCTGCACATGACATTAATATAAGTTATTATTGGGGACATGGAGAATTGGTATGACTTGAAACTTCTACAGCACTGTTTTGTTCATTGCACAAGTGAAATCACTTCAAAGTCTTGTAATGCATTTATCTTTAAAAACCCTAAAACTCCTAAGTTGTTGTTCTGGGTTTTTTTTCCATTGTATTTTTTGTGTGTTGTCTTTGTTGTGTGGACTTGTGGCTTAGGCATATTTTTATCTTTTTATCTCATTAATAGCTCTGCTTCTATGCTGGAATTGTTTTGATTTGGTCGGTGTCAGTTTAACCTAGTCATCAGGTCTGGTCTTAATTTTGATGTGTATTGCTAAAATGCTACTTCATTTTTTAAAATCTTTCTTTCTGCTCACATTCTTTACTTTCCTTACTCGCTTACTTTCCTTTAGTTCTGTAACCAAACTAAAAATCATATTTTAGTATACATGGAGATATTTATGTCTTAGAAAAAATAATATGAACACATGCATTGAATTACTGTAAAAATGATCTATTTGACCATGCATAATAATTAATATTTTTCTTCTTAATTAAATCCAGTAAAGTACACTTTCTTCCAGAGTATAGTGAAGTGCTCAATTCTTCTGCATTGGTACATGTCTTCTGCATTAGCTTAAGTTTTTTCTGAAGTTTTTGTGTTTGCTTAATGAAGTTTAAATAAATTAGATAGTAAATACTGAATGTTGTCAGTCTTCAAACAGTGTGTCTGTGAGCATACAAATGCGTTGTCAATAAATAATATAGAACTGGATAGTCTGTATGAGGGATGATTGACTTGAAACCTAAGACATTGGGTGGATGTCTGTGTACTTCTATCTGATGTGTAGAATGAATATTTAATATACATTTTTGTTTCTTCATCTGAAAATCTCTTGATCAGAGTTGCAAATTTAGTTATAACTCTCAAATGCTTTTCACTGTTGAATTGTTTGATTTCATTTATTTGATGATAGAGTGAACATTTTGTTCTGGAAAGAAAATTAGTATGTAATTTTAAAATACTTTAAACTATATTCATTGGAGGAAAAGTGATTAAATGGACGTTGATCCACTATGGGTTTTGGTAGATGATCTAGGAAGAGATTTGTATACATTCTTAGTGCAGTTTAAAGGTAGTGCAGAACAGAGATGTGTGACTACGACTTGACTTATTCAGTGCTTTAGGAGCCATCATCTCACATGAGTGGACTAGAAGATTAGCTATGCATTTAACTTTAAAAGACCCTTTATAATTGTCCAATTAAAGTGAAAATGTCTAATCATTGCAATTAGACAGTACATCTTCCAACACCGAGCATTCTCTTGCAGAAATGAGTAAAATTATCCATACTTCAGATGACTTGTGTTTTAGTTAAAGGATTGTTCAGTGATGTAGACATAAACAGTTACAAGAAGCAGATTTACATTTCTCCAAAGAGAAAAAAGTAAGAGTAAACTGAATAGTGAAATTGGTCCGCAGAAGTTAACATAGGTTATAAATCTGTCTGGATAATTAGTTTTGGAAAAAGACATGAAACAATGGCAAAAACTTTTTGCTTTGTTTAGTGTACTTCAGTTGGCTGAGTTTTAACTGTCCTGCAATTGGATATTAAGAACATACCAAACACTCTACAGGCACATCACTGAGCTGGACTACTTTAATTGCAAAACCAGGTCATCAGTGATCAGATGACTGACTGCTTGAGCCTTTGCCCAGGAGGTTTCCTTTTTCAGTGCTTATCACAAAGAAGATTGTGCTTTTCCAGCATGGACCAGTAATGCAGAAGACCAGAGCATAAAATAGTTTCTGTCCAGATTCTGATGCCAAAATATTGAAGTTCTGTTAAGAATTTTTGCAAGACAAATCATGATTTCTTACAATGACTGCTTTAGGGATACTGTTTTCCTATTGTAATATACCACTTAAAAAAATTCCCATTTTGGGGAGAAAGACCAACCTCTGTGTTAAGTAGTCTGGTATCTTCTATTGGATATTAGGTTGCTAGTCAACTAAGAAAAATTCTGATTCTGTTTTCCAAAGGAAAACAAGTAACTTTCTGAGGGCAAATGCTCCCATTGTCATGAATCCATTTTTCCCATAGATTTTTTTTTTCTTTTGAATTACTACAAATACCCTACTTCCATGAGACTTGGTCAGCCAGATGTGAAAAACTTAGATGACCAGAGATTCACAGACAAATGTAAATGAATTTAGAACCAGATGGATTGCATTTGAGCAAAATGGTCCACTCTTACTCCTTTACCTTTTACATGTGGAGCTCTCTGAAACTATGTTTATTTGACAGGTTTTGTATGATTTTCTTTATTAAAAAAAAAAAAAAAAAAAAAAAAAAAAAAAAAAAAAAAAAAAAAAAAAACTTTTGAAGGCTTGTAGTAGCAGCTAGCAGAACTCTTCCTAGAATTAGTACTCTTCTGTACCTTACAATTTTGCTTCTCTTTGAAGAAATATGAGTTTTTCAGGTTTTGCTTTGTATACGTTCTTTCTTGGTACTATTACCTCTCTCATCTCAAAAAGGTGATGCTTTAGAAAACAAGCCTTCCAAAAATTGGAATTTTGAGAAGAACCTAATACAAAATGTTCATCCAAGTTGACGGTGGTACGGACTTGCATTCCTCCCACACAATAATACGTTGTTTCTGAATTTTTTTGTCTGCAGAATTGAGACTTTTGTTTTCTTTACTCTTAGTTATTTACTTTAAAATCCATTATCAGGAATTGGTTTAAATAATTCCTTGTAGAATTGCAATTGCATTGCACCGTGAAACAAAACATGGCTGTTGTAAAAGTCTGTGAAAAGGGTTCTTGAATCTCCACTTGACATTAGATGAGGGTGTGGCCTTCCATTGACTTTTGTTCTGGGGTCACAGAGGTAGAGGTCGCAGCTTTCTTGGTTAACACAGTGCAAGGTTTAGCTACCCTACCCTTTACCTGCCTGTTCTGATGGCATCTGCTGGCAGGCAAATCTCATTCTTGCTTGACAATTCAGTAGCATTATTCCATGTCTGTTTTGGAAGCAGAAGTCATCAGTCTAGCTGTGGCAAGAGGCATAGTAACCAATATGATATTCTGACTTAAATGGCTTCTTCAAGCTGGAACAGCCACCAGGATAGGTTCAATTAATTTCACATGACTCTATACTTTTTAAAAAAAATTCTTCATACAATGACATTTCAAACTAGTGGACCTTTGATCTGCCCTATTGCAACCATTTTTGCTCTAGTCTAAGCTTTTGTTTTCATTTTACAGTCTTCATTATGATTTTGTTACATGCAGCAGAGCAGTCTAACTAGCATACCACCAAACTTTTTGCCTGTCTTTGTTCTTTCTCATTTGTCTCCTGCAAAGGTTATAGTTTTGGTCATGAATAGAAGTTTACAGCTGCAGAAGCAGCAGTCTTCAGCTGGGAGACTTTTTGGATGAAGTTATACTTTCTGATGTGGACAGCTTAATTACTCACTGTTTTACTTACTTACTGTTTGGATATTACCACCAATAAGTTTCCCAAAATAATTGAAATTTAAAAAAAAAAAAAGTGAGTAGAACCAAGAAACCAGTCATTACGGCAAGGACTTTGTTGAAACAAGATTTTTTTTCCTCATTTTAAACCTATATCACATCTTTGAACTGTGAGAGATCTTTTTGCCAATTTTAATATAATTTTGCCTTCCTAAATTAAGATTCTAATTATTGTTATTCTGGGCAATTAAAATAATCGCAAAGAATGTTACAGGTATAATTTCTATGGAGGTGGGTTTTTTCCTTGGTGCAGTTCCATTTTTGAGATAAATATCTATGGTAGGTTGACTTCTAAGACTCACTGAAGGTACAGGTCCTGTTTCTGCCAAGAAATCAGGCATCTCAGTCTTTACTTGTGAATTTTCTGAAATGTAAAATCCATCAGCAGGGGAGCTTGTTAGTAGCACCTCTACTATGTGGCCTTTACATATTACAAGTAAATTTTCAGTTATGATATTATTCTTTTGATTTATCCTATGGTCCTGGTTTTCTTATTAAGCTTACCAAGGGAACTCTAATGTCTCACTTGATCAGTAGCTTGCAGCCAGTTTGCTGATAGCTAATATATGAGATACTCTGTGTGATGCTGCTGAACTCCTCAACTGCTTAAATTCTTCAGTCCTGTAAGCTGTTCCTGGAGGAACTGTGGTTCTTGACTAGTTTGCCAGGAAGCAGCAGGGTGGGGAGACTGCTCCCTGCATTAGTGTGAGCTAAGGGTGATAGTGAGGCAAGTATGGATCAATGTGCTCACTGACCAGGAGTGCAAGATCAGAACGAGTCTCATGCCAGAAAAACAAGCTTGGGTAACAGTCCAGTGGTTATCAGAAAAGTTTGTTATGACGGAAGAGGCTTGAGGACAAGTCAGGATTTGAATTTGGTGGATCAGTATCAGCGAGGTACCCAGCTAAGTACAGACATACCTACAGCACAGCTGATGCAAGGTTCAAGAATGGGAGCCTGAACTTCTGCTCCCAGCTGAAAGTGGAGGAGGCTCCTGACAAGGTCCCACACAGGTTACTCAGCTGCATTTTGTCAGAATTGATCTTAAGCAGAGATGCCTTAACCCCTATAATTGGTGAAAGAGATTGTGGAGCCTGTTGATAAGCTCAGGGCCCTGACATTGGTATCCTGGGAAAGCTTTCACTATTTATGCTTGTAGCGAAGCTGTAAGCTATGACTTTCAGGACTCTGATTATGTACACTCACAGCTGTACAAAATAGGAACAATGATGATACTGATTCTTGTGTTCTAGAAATTTTGGTACATCTTTTCATTTTTGATGGGTGCTATTTGAAACACTACTGATAGAGACCAGAGAGGGCCTAATTAATGCAGTCTGGGACTTTGATCTACCTTTAACAAAGAAAGACAACTTGGGACTTGAAGCATTTGTTCAGAGGTACAAGCAGTTAAGGAAGGTAGTTCTGCTCCAGTGTGTTTCCCTGAATTAATCAAATGAAGAGGAACAGTGAGAGTTCTCTGGTGCAGTACAAACACTGGTGTCTCTTCATGCCTAGAAATTATCTACCACTTTAGGCATGTGCGGAGACTAAGAAGTAGATTTTATGTTGCTGTTGAAAGGACAAGAAAATGGTTTAATCTGATACCCTGTTAAACTCTTTAGATGGGCCCATTCACCCAATTAAGTCTTACTTCTGAATACAGTCGCATTATATATCCTTTCTAACCTTTGCTGTCTGAATTTGCTTATTTCTTAACTATTTACTTTTTTCTTCAGCGGTCTTGTAAAAATAGTAGAATGAATGATTCTCCTGTCAATTTCTAAATATGCATTGAATAAAATAAAATTATTAGAAGCAACAGTTTAGTGTATATTGTTTAAAATGTTCTTCGTTGTTAGCTAAGAAATTGGTAAAACCGTACAATAAAAGAGTCAATGGCTATACCATTGTGGCTGAAGCTATTTGTATTATATTGATACTGATAAATAGGCACACAAAGACATTTCAGAAATCTCACAAAAGCACACTAGCATTATTCTTCAAGAGGATTCACTACCTATTTAGTGTTTTCAGTACTGTTGCCTCTTGCTGCTATTTCTAGTTCTGAATTGGGAACCTGTGTTTCTGCCTTACCCTCTTTGAGTGGTACCTTCTGTGGAAGTGCAACATGCAGGTTTCATCTGGGGTGGCTTCTTCCTCACTGGGTGAAGTGTTGCAGTCCTAGCCAGGTGGCAAGTATTTATGCTGAGTGTTGGGACTTCTGTACATATTTAAATTAGTGCTGGAGCTGTTAAATGATCTGATACAAAGTTAGATACTTGGTGTCTTTTGGGACAGAATTACTCTCCTGAGCATATTTTTTTTAATAAAGCCTTCCATGAAAGGGTATTAGGGATGTCCATTGCCATCACTGAACCTTCATGAGAGAATGATACCTTTGGTGTCTTTTTAACAGGACTGACTTGCCTGTTAGGCTTATGTAGCTGAATGCAATAGACCAGTCTTCACCACACAAAGTTAAGACCGTGTGAGAAGTATACAAGAAGTCATAGAAATTGATCTGTGTGTTTCCTGTTCAGAGTTTGCATGAAGCACTACTTAAGAAATAAAATTCTTCTTAGGTACAGTTAGTATATTAATAATCATACCACAAAATAGACATTTGAGGAACTTTGCAAGCAGTTCTGCATTTTTCCAGTATATGAAGTATATGTTAGGTGATTGCTAAAAGAGAAGCCCCACTATACAGAGAATTTTAGCTAAATTATGATTTTTCATAAGTTTGATTTGTCATCTCTAAACCTGATCTGAAAGTCTGTATAGAGAATTTTACTACCCATGCAATAAGGGGGGAATTGTCCTTGACTAAGTGAAGAGTCCATACCTGTATTAGATTTAACATGTTATTTGAACGTGTTATGCCATTTCAGAGTATCTCCAAGAGAGAAGTATTCCTCTTTTCTTGCTAGGTCATAATGTTTTGAAACCTTCATAATGATGAAGTCAGATTAAGTGAATGAAGCAGTTTAATTTGCCAACTAAGAACTGTGGACAAGCATAGGAATGTTGTAAGAATGTTGCTGAAAACCATAGAAGAACCCAGTCAAAACACGCATAGTAATTCTATTATTTCTCCGTAACGAACGTGATGAGAACCAGTAGATAATTCTTGTCTGGATTGGAGAGTTTTTCATTGGGCTTGTGGAGTCAATCATCAGAGCAGCCCTGAATGCCTTCAGGGAGCTTCTGTCTGGCTACCTGATTCCCTTCTGTGCCATTGCACCCTCTTGCTCCATGGCACTAGGTGCTAGCCAGCCATAGTTATTCCTGACAGATAAAATACATGCCACCAGAGACTGTACCTCTGACTCTCCAGCTCTAGGGGTGGCCTTTGTGTTCTTGGCCCAACAGCACTTAGTTTTGTAGGTTTTGGTTTTGTTGTCTTTTTTTTATACTGACTTCATTGAAGGAGCAATTTTTAAGCTATGTGATAATGTTTCTAGAGTATTTTATATGAATATGGAATGCAAGGAAACTAGTCTAAGCCAATTTAATAGCTGATAAGTGTTCTTTCCCTTATATCACATAGTTTTAATTTCTTGAAATTGTTGTACTAAAACTTAACTTGCTCTAGGTTTTGACCAAGCCTTTTGACCCTATCCTACCATCTCTTTGAATAGCAAGGAATTCCCATTAGAGAATACTTACACTATTAAAGAACTTTTAGGGAAGAGTAGCTTTGGTTTTACTTATTTACTTTTTACAAGTTACAAAATGTATTTAAGGAGTTAAGTTTCATGGTTTGAAGGAATATGATAGTATTATAGTTTCAGAATGTTGTATCTGACATTCCAGGTAGTAGTCTAGCTCAGTTAAGAACAAAGTATTTGTGCAGTAAGTAGTCGGAAAACAGAAAGCAATCTGTTATGTTTCAAAGATGACCTTTCATGTTGAGTTGGAGAAGTGGGTTCTAATTTTGAATGCTGAAAAGAATGGGTTCAGTGAATACCTGGCCAATCCTCTGTCTAAATAATGTTTGCACAAGACTTGTGAATTAAATAAGCCTTAAGGTTTTATGACTCAAGTGTCTGTTGGAGCAGTGGTGGCACTTATTGTTTAGATGAAGCTCATCAAGTTAAAGGAGTACTTCAAAGGCTGTATATTTAAATGTTAAATAATACATCTTCAAATGGCAGAGTAACTATCTTAAAAAACTTGAGTGCTTTCCACACCTGCATTTACACTTTGGAATTAAAATCACAATTGCTCAAGCTCTGAAGTGTTTTCCCAAAGCAGTATTTGTATGGCAAATAGATGTCCCCTTTAGTCTTGTGCACATGTGCAGAACAGTGTACTTGGAATATGCCTGAGTGTTCTAAGCCAGATACTCTAAATGCACTTTTCAGTTATACAGGTCTCTATTTCCATAGGGAAATTAATTTGATTTTGTTGAGGCCCTAAACTAATGATGTTCTGCCTATTGAAGGAGTTATAATACTATGTAACAGTTCCTTGGGATCAGGTCCCCTTTTCTGAGAAGAATTGCAAGGCCTTCACCTCCAAGATACTGGGGAACACCCATCCAGAATCTGTTGTTGCTATTTCTTTGCCCAGATTGCATGCCTCTTTTGGATGCATTAGGACATTCAATCAGACGTTTGTAATGCTTCTGGGCTGTGTGAGTTTTGTGGCACTGGAAACTAACACTGTCCTGCCAGCACAGTATCCTCTTAAATCAGACATAGTGGAGTAGCCCTTTTTCTGATGAGCTGGCTGCAAAAAGACAGTTTGGCCCTGTAGAGGTGAGCCTTCTAAGAGCATGTTGAACATGAGTGATACCTTTGCTGTCTTGAAGTCTCATCTGCTTCTTGTGATTCACTTTGGAATTGCAGTTCTTGTCCCACATACTGTTATGACCTGTTGAGCAGTTGCAAGACTTAACAACTGTCTGAGCTACCCTTGCACATGTTGGTAAACTGAATTTATATTATTGTAGGCTAGGATGTATGCTCTAAAGGACACATCCTTCTATGACAGTAGTGACTGTTTCTCCATTAGTCAGGCCTTTCCTGTAGACATGGTGAGTGT
Source organism: Struthidea cinerea (assembly GCA_013397865.1). Classification (NCBI taxonomy): domain Eukaryota; kingdom Metazoa; phylum Chordata; class Aves; order Passeriformes; family Corcoracidae; genus Struthidea; species Struthidea cinerea. Next base: position 1,746,656 of record VZTI01004088.1, on the reverse strand, counting down.
GATTAGTGTCTGCAGCAAAATGGAGTTTGATCCTTTTGCTTTTTTTGTTGCTGTTAATGTGCTTTTTTGTATTTGTTGAAGGAGGTCATTATACAACTCTGAAGGCATAAGACCTCTCTGTCATTGAGGAAAAACTTTACACACGTGCTTTCTACATTTTCAGGTAGTTTCAAATGCCTGCCATTCCTTGGTTATAAAGCAGAGCCAAGTGATATCACAAGGTCATCAAGAACAGGGTGGTGCAAGATTGCCGTCCCTCTGTCAGCACTTTTGATTGATTTTTGGAGCTAGGTATTTTGATCTCTGCAATTGGTGTAATTGTGGTCAAGATGCCCAGGTTGGGGTAAATAGTCTTAGCAAAGAAGACACTGTTCTGGGGTGGGGTTTTTTTGGTGAAGTGCTGTCTTCCAGGACAAATGGTAATCTGCATTACGCATCTCTTGGATGTCACAGAGTTCTAATGCTCTGTATGAAAGCTGCTCAGTGCCCTTTCTTTTTTTGATGAAGGAAAAGGAAAATGGGATGTTAAAATAAGTTATGTGGAGACGTACTGAAACTGCCCTGGTGAGTTAAAGCAGTTACAATTTGCTAGGCTGCTTAGATCAGTCAGAATGATAGCGGGGAACTTGGAAAGAATGCAGTGCACTGTCTTTTTTAATATTGCTGTAGCTGGTGTGGGGAAATTTATGTATCTACCCTATGTGTAGTACTACAGTACTGATTAGAAACAGTCTGGTAATATATACTGGGACAGCCACTGCGTCAGTCTGTAGCTCATCTCAAGGGAAAAATAATAGGGAAATATAACTTGATTTTCTGATTTAATAGCAATGTGGTTTAACAAAATGAACTGCCTGGCTGTCCAGGTGAATGTATCTATCTTTCACTATTTGAGAACTCATAACGAAATTCTCTGTCAGTGGCTTCAAGACAAGTTGTTGCTCTCTTAAGCAGCTAACTGGTTTGAGTAGCCACTTTATTTACCTTTACTAAAGGTATGTTATTGCATGAACATTCAGAAATGATGCTGAAATGTAAATTTGGAGGGGGTACAAAATAGGATTTGGTTGTGGTTTCACAAATGAATGTTGAAATACAGTTTACCGTGACATTTTGTGACAGAATCACAGAGTGGAAGGGATTGCTGGAAGTTATCTTGCCCAACCCCCTGCACAAATACAGTCACCTAGAGCTGGTTGCCCACAAGAAGCCTTTTGAATATCTCCAAGGAGGGGTACTCCACAACCTTCATGGCCAGCCTGTGCCCGGGCTCAGTGACCCTCACAGTAAAAAAGTGTCTCCTCCTCTGGTCTTGTCACTGGGCACCACTGAAAAGAGCCTTGCTCCCTCTTCTTTGCATACTTCCTTCAGGCATTTTTGTACTTTGATGAGATCTCCCTGAACTTTCACGTTCACCTCTTCAGGTGAAACAGTCCCAGCTGTCTCAGCCTTTCCTCATAGGTTCTGTTAATCATATTTATGATTCTTTTTGCTGGACTTTCTCCACTATATCCTTGTCTCTCATGTACCCAGGAGACCAGAAAATGACAGAAAATAAAACTGTTATTGGAGATAACATTATTTTTAAATGGTTTTAAACCCACATGTAGTGCATAACAGAGGAATCTATTAATGACTTCCTGTAAGAGGCATATTTAACAGTGACAAATTTACCTAAGTGTTCCTAGTGAAATTTCATACTGCAAAACCTGTGTTTTTTAAGTAACAGCTAGATGTAATTGATGAAGCCTGTAACTTTAAAAACCACAGCATAAGCAGAGGTTTCTGACAAAGAAGTATCTGGATTTTATGACTTCAACTGTTTTGAAGTCAGGTCTTTTTACAGTATCTTATGAAGGCAAGTCTGTGTCAATCTGTAGTGGAGTCAGAGTGCTTTGCTTTCAGACACTTGTCTTGATATCTCACTTTGACTGCATTATCTTTATTCTTTGGAGAGGTAGTGAGTGAAGAACAGTTTCTTTCTGTGTTTTCCACTCCCCTTCCTTTTCCCCATTCTTCCTCCCTCCCTCCCTCCCAGCTGAAGGAAAAAAGAACAGAGGTATTGAGTAGGTTTAGATTGGCTGATGGAGGGATTTCTGACATTTTGCTTTGTTTATGCTTTTTATCACACTGTATTTCTTTAGGATAACAGGTTCTGGAAAAGATTATCAAAGAGAAACAATAGTTGTGTCAAAAGAAAGTGGAATAATGAAAAGTTCATTATTATATGGTTTTGTCTCAGAAGTTAATATTTCAAGTTAATATTTGAACAAAATGAGGCCTTATAACTATTTTGAACTCAGAATTTCATCCCAAAAAACCAGTCACAGTATATGTATTTTAAGAAATACAGTTTAATAATATGCTGCTGGACTGTTTAACTTTTATGCCTTAGGGTAGCACAGAGCACTATTTCTACTTTTAGAAGCTTCTTCTCATTAGTGTAGTCTCTTATATAGCACCTGTTTTAAACTCCAAATCTGAATCTACAAATGTAAAACCTGACTTTTGAAATATTTGCTTTTTTGAACACTCTTCTTTAAAGGACGTATCAGGATCTCTCCCCAAAATGCTAGAAGCATGAAGGATAAGGGAGGAACAATGTTGCATGGCCCAAACACATGTGCTTTCGTCATTAGCAAGGTACAGCATGACCTCATGTTGACCTCAAAGGTAAATCGCTACCAGGGAACAATTATACATGCCTGTGAAAGCAGCTTAGTTTTGAACATAGTCAAGAGAATAATTCAGTGCATAGAATAAAATTAAATTTACAACACTGTCTGCCTTTCCCTTTCTGTCTTGTCTCTCTCCAAGTCTCTTCTTGAGAGAATGTTGTTTTTTATATATGTGTTTTTTGTGAAAGAAAACGACTTTTCTAGAGGTCATAACAAATTCCTAAATATGGGGAACCCAAAGGATCTTGTATCCAATTTAGTCAAATTGTACATCTTACAATGAAATTTCCTTTTTAATGAAAAGTTTCATTTGTTATCTAGAGCACTGGTATTGCAGCCTTCAGAATGTATATCTATGTTACTTGGGGAATCTTGTGTAGTTCTGAAATGTATAAATCATTTTAGACTTACGGGAGAGTTTTTTTAAATACTAGTAGATTAATTTTTGTGTGTTTATCTTAGATTGCAACACAAACTTATGACTTTTTATTTTTTCATAGAAGACTAAATATTCTGTAGCATTATGTGATACATCTCTACATATGATGGAATATTATTTAGCTAGCAGTTCTGAGCTATTTGGAGAAGAATTGCTGCCAGCATCTTGGAACTGTTAGCCATATCTGTCCCATATCATTTGTATAATATAATTGTTTGATGTAAATTTTATTTTTTTTTCTAGAACGAGAGAGCATATTCCTTCTGTGGAACAATAGAATATATGGCTCCAGATATTGTAAGAGGGGGAGACACAGGACATGATAAGGTATGTTCTGAGTTTTTTACTGAAAATAAACTAATTCTTCAATCAACATGTTGCTCAGTTTGAGTGGTTTTTGTAAAATATGACATTATCTTATTTGACTATGTGTTGTTTTAGGTTGTCCTAAAATAGATTATTTCCTGTGTCTTCAGTTGTATGTTGATGTATTTTCCTCTCCTGATCTGAAGTAAAGGGCATGTTTATAAAGGTATTGAGGCTTATTTGTGTTCTGTTCAAAATTTGTTCTAAACATGCTGTGGGACAATAAACTTAGTTGACACTTACTTGCCTTTGCATGAAAAACTAGTTCAGAGTGGAAAGTGACTGTTTTGTGGCTAATTCTGATATACATGTTAAAAGAGACATCAGAGAAATCTGTTATACTTACTGAGGTATGGGATGGGTTATTAACGTTACAAGTGTTCTCATGTTGTAGAAATTAATTGTTTGGCTTGCAACTCAAGTTTTATTACACAATAAAGTGTCAGTAATTGACAGACAAGTTCAAGACAACAATAATTAACAGACGATTTTTAAAACAAACAAAAAACCCTACTCTCCAAAATAATTCTACAATATTCCTAGATAATTTATTCTGATTGCTCACTATACTGGGAAGTTTTGGAGAGTATTTAATCTCTGTGGTTTTTTGCTGTAGACTGAGTTGACTTGTATTTCTGTTGTGGATCATGGAATGTAGTTGATGGTGGTTCCTTTTATAGCAGCCTCTCTAAGAACTGGACAAGTCTGACTTTTGCCTGAGAAAGTTCTTTCTTTTTCTTCTCTATGCATTCTGTGCTCTTTTGGTCTGAGTTTACCTTCAGTTAGGGGGCACTGTAGCAGGCACAGCTGGGATTTGGCAGTTTGAAGTATAGTAGAATGACGTCCCTGAAATCGAGTGTGCTTTGTCTTTTCACTTAGTCATTGTCTCACACCTACCTTGAATTCCACTATAACCTCTTTGTCTTCTACTGCACTGCTTGCCCAGTTGCTATTAAAAATGGAACTTAAACTTGCATATTGAAGTTCTTTCCTGCACTCTCTTAATTTAGTCATTCCACCTCCAGAGCATCTCTCCGATTTCTCAGTCACGTTGAATTGTGATTCTGGCTTCTCAAAGCTTACAAATTCAGTATTGTTGCTGACTTGAGGAGGAATCTCTGTTCTGTTGCCTTTGGTTCTCTCTGATACTTTCCTCAGATGTTGTGCAGAGTCATACAGTGTTTTATAACTAATAGCTTCACAGTTTGATGGTGAATTTTAGCTGATCGATAGGGGTGATTTTGCAGTTATGTGTGTGATGTTAGTTGTTTACACCACACTCTCACTACCTTACCATTGGCAGTATCATGTATTGTCATTTTAGAAGGTTTTTAGCATATTTTATACTTACTGCATATCTAGCAACTCAAAGACCTTACAAAAAGAGAAAACAAGTTTGCTTTAGTGTGCTGTGCTCTCATTAGTCAATATTTATCATCTGTAGTCTCTTCTAGATGATTGCAGTGTTTGTCTTAAGGACTTGCTCTAGTATTTCAGTATTTATTTTTTTAAAGTTTGATTTCTGATTCTGCAAATCCTCCTTTTCTTTTGGAAAAACGCACGCCAAGAAGAAATTCTTTGGGATTTTCTCTGAGAATTATGTATATGCAAAGATAATTAGTAACAGTGCAGAGACTTCTTCAGCGAGTTCTAGACACTCTTAGCTGAATATATGAGACATCAGATTCTGTGTATTTTGAAGCAAAACCAGATAAAATATGTGGTGATTGTCATGATTTTTAGCTGTCTTCCTGTATATTGTTAATATTGCCAGCACAAGTAAAGCAGAAGTGTCATTGATTTGTAGATTTCATGGCTGTAAACCTGAGAAGTTCGAACACCGGTAATTAATTTCATTGAAAGGACTAAACTGCTTCCTTTATTATTCATAGTAGCATCCTTCCTTTTGAAAGAGAGAAATATTTTGTAAGTTATGAGAGATATGAATAATATGATGAGTATATGAGAAGCCAAGTATCCCATGTGTTACCACAGTCATCTCTCTAAGGCCCATGAGGTGCAGTGGTGGCACTGGGTGACCATAACTGAACAGTGCCTGTGCCTTGTGGAGCTGCCCATGCAAAATGGATAGCAGGGAAAGTAACAGGAGCCAAAATACAGTGAACTGTCAAAGTGGGAGTAACAAGGCTCGTGCTAGAGCCTTACTAAAGTTCTTCAACAAACAAAACCACTGTTTTAGCCATGATCCATTGCAGCAGTAGGATGTTGGAGACATGGTTTTTCTGAAAGCTTTGCCTGAGTGAAGCAACAAAGAGGTGAAACATGAACTGGCTTGAAACTGTGTTCAAGGTTGGAAATGTCACAGATCTAGTAACAGGAAAGAACTGTGCTTTTAAGTAGATTCCTTAAAATCTCTCAGGTTTGGAATATCTGACAGAAGCAGATACTACCTAAGTGAAAAATTTCAGGATCCTAAATAGACAAGTAGTGGTCCAGATAATTAAACATTAAAAAGTTGTTGTTGTTATTGACAACAACCGAAAACTGAATGCCATCTAGAGGGACCTGGATAAGCTCAAGAAGAAGCCATGTAAATCTTATGAGTTTTAACAAGACCTAGTGCAAGGTGCTGCACCTAAGTGAGGGCAGTCCCTGGTATCAGCATAGGCTGGGGATGAGCAGATTAGAGTAGCCCTGCTGAGAAGGACCTTGGGGGTGCTGGTGGATGAGAGGCTGGACATGACCCAGCCGTGTGCACTCACAGCCCAGAGAGGCAAACATGTCCTGGGCTGCACCCAAAGCAGCGTGGTCAGCAGCGTGAGGGAGGGGATTCTGCCCCTCTGCTCTGCTCTGTTGAGACCCCAGTTGGAGTGCTGCATCCAGCTCTGGAGTTCTCTGCACAGGAAGGACATGGGCCTGTTGAAGGAAGTTCAGAGAAGGGGCACCAAAGTGGTTAGAGGGAGCCTCTCATATAAGGAAAGGCTGAGACAATTGGAATTGTTCAGCTGGGAGAAGGCCTAATTGCAACTTTCCAGTACCTGAAAGGAGCCTACAAGAAGATGGAGAGAGACTTTTTACGAGGACATGTAGTGACAGGACAAGGGGGAATGGCTTTAAACTAAAAGAGGAGATATTTAGATTAGATATTAGGATGAAATTCTTTACTGTGAGGCTGATGAGGTACTGGAACAGGTTGCTCAGCGAAGCTGTGAGTGCTCTGTACCTGAAAATGTTCAAGGCCTGTTGGAATGGGCTCTGAGCAACCTGATCTGATGGAAGGTGTCTTTGTCCGTGGCAGGAAGTTGGAACAAGATGGTATTTTAGGTCCCTTCCAATCCAAACTATTCCATGATTCCATAGCGTTTTCAGGTGCCTGGATTAGCTGTGGCCTGTGATCTTGAACTGTGCTTTTTGAACATTCCTTAATTTCATTCTCAATCTTGTGAAAGTTCAAGTTCCACTACTTCTTAGCAAGCCTTAGGTTCCTCTGTTATTTCGAGTATGTATTAGAATTCATATCACATGACAATGGTAAAAATAAAAATGAAATCTGGCAGGAAGACAAAGGAGCTGAGTAGTCAGTGGAAAGAGTTCAGATTGAGAAACAAGTTGAAGAAGCTAAGTGGAGAGATTTCAATATACAATTAATTTATCTCAGGAAATACCTTCAATCAGTACAACAGTTGTTTATTCTTCATTGCATCCCATTTTGCCTTTGTATTGATAGGTAGGTTCTTCCTATGCTAGTTGCTTTCTAAGAGGATTATTTTGTTCCTTCTTTTGTTAACAATTTACTTCAGTGTATCATAACATACATAATTATTGTTGTTCTATAGGCTGTTGATTGGTGGAGTGTTGGTGTTCTTATGTATGAATTATTAACTGGAGCATCACCATTTACAGTCGACGGAGAGAAGAATTCCCAAGCAGAGATTTCTAGGTAAGATTCAAAGCAGTGAAGTATATGTGCTTGCTAACAGATGATCCTTATGCCGTAATATATGTTTTATGAGAGTTTGTTAATTTAAAATTTAGGAAGAAAGTGCTGCCATGGTAACATTTTATGTGCTCCAGTTCTGTTTAATAGAGTGACATCTGAAAGTAAATAGGTTTTATTAGCTAATAGAACTGACATTTACAAAAAACCCGTTTCGTTTGAACTGCAGTGGAACCACAGCTTTGTAGATACTTAGCTGTGTTGCATGTTTACTGTTCAAAAGGAATTCAAATGAAATATCAAATTGTATGTAAATAGAATTATCACATTCAAAATCTTAATACATTAGAGATATCTTTAGCTAGAGGTACTTTTTTAATCAGCTCTTGCTAGGTCGCTCTGGCAGACTGCAGATTTAAAGTGTCGGAATGTACCCTACTCCTACGTTTTTGTTACAAGTAGTGTTTATTTTATTAGTGTATAACATGAAACAAAGAACGTGATCTTTGCTAGGCCCACTTGCATAACTGAGAAAAAATGAATATGATACTTACAGAAATGAAATAACCTATACCATTCTTACCTTTTACATGTAAAATTTTGTTATGTTCAGTAACCTCTACACTTTAAAGTTTTGTTTTCAGTACCTGTGTAAAAGCACTGGAGCATTTTAAAAAGACAAACCAATAAGCTTCCCCAAAACACACAACTGAAATCTCCCCCAAAGAGATTTTCTTTTACTGGATTTCTTTTGGAGCAGAAGTTGAGGTCTTAAATTGCTCAAATTACTAACTACTGTCAAAATGAGCTTGTAAGTCCAGTCCCCAAAGTAAGAATAGTCTTGCTTCTGTTGGAAGGTATTGTCATGGTTCTAACCCTCACCTAAAATCACTTGATATTTAAGGTTGTAATGGGTGATAGAACATACCTCAGTTATTTAGATAATTTGTTTTACTTACGTTATAAATTCAGGCAATTTCTTGGGAGATTGAGGCCTGTATATTGGTTTTTACTTCTCTACCAGAGCAGGAGACTTGGAGGGTCACTAGAAAAAATACAGGGGAGAGGTGAGTCCATTAACAAAACAAAATTCTCGACTTCACCGTCTTGGTCATTATATTGCAGTTAAAACTTCAGTTATCTCTTTCTGGCCTATTTAAGGTTAGGAATTTCGTTGACTGGTTGCTTATGCCATGGCTGAATTTGGTAATTTTGATTCCCAAGATTTACTCTGAAGGAGTAACACGTTTTTGTTTACAGAGAACCTTGAACTGAATTTTACAGATACAGTTTCCCAAAAACTGGGAAACTTTTTGGTTATGTATTCTGCAGGACTTGACTTGGTAGGCCCTTATGTGCTCTTTAAGATAATAATATTTGTGATAATTTGAGTAAACACAAGGTTGTTAACATCTGTCCTCTGATAGCTAATAACTTACTTTCTGATCTTTAGTTGTGGCAAGTTTACTGTGTTGCTGCTCAGTCTGTTTTTGTTCTGGTGGGTGTTTATGCTACACATTTATAGACAGCAGCCCTGTAGTATTTCAGCTTTTATTTTGATAAATTTAGAAGTTAAGTTCTTACAGTTTCCTGTATTAAAGATGTTCCCCCGTCTTCCTGTTTCCTGAAAAAGCCTTTTCTTAACTCAGCTTGTGTTGTTCTTTCTTACATATGGACAATTTATTCTTATTGATGCTTCAAGAGGATCTTGTTTAGAGGAAGGAAGAATTTACCATCTGAACAAAAAAATACTTGTTTTTCTTGGGTTCCTCTTGTTGATGCTAATGGTGGTCTGATAGATCTAATTCCTTCTCCTCTTCTGTCACTTTCAACTAATAACCCTCTGGTTTACGGCTGAAATCTTATTCCCAGCTATATGACTGCATTTCTGACTTGATTTCATCTGTATTGTGTTACTTCTATGCTCCTAAGACCCACTGGTTTCTGAATCCTTTCCACTGATAGCAGTTTCTGTGTTGGATGACTTCAGTTTTGTGTGCTTGCAGTTTATGTCATGAATGTTATGCTGCTTTGAAGAGCATATGAGAGCAGTGCTGCTGCCCTGCCTGCTGCACTGAGTCGTGTGGGACCTTCTGGGGAATGGTGACTGCTGCGTGCCTTTGGGAGCAACAGGAGTGTGTTTGGAGCTTTCCCTGAGGATAGCGTAAAGCAGGCAGAACAGAAACCAGATATTGAGAGTTGCCACTGATCATGAAGTTACTGGCACTGGTACAGAGATATGAGTTGGTACAAATTTCTTCTTGATAGCAAAGTTGTTCTAACCAGAAATTGTATTGGTTAACCTAAATATGCTTAAACTTGCCAATTGCAGCAGACTTAGAGAATTCAGTTTTTTACTTGCTCACAAGCTCTTGAAAGCATGGTTTCCATGGCCGTTTATTTTTCTGAGTTTAGGGGAAAAAGACTTCTAAATGAATCCAGGTCCTTCTTTTATTTCACTTAGGTAGGAAGTAATCTTAGATATTTTTAGGTATTTTTACTCTTTTGTGTAGCACAGCGGCTGTCTGGTGTTAAATCTAAGCATGAAAGTTTATTCTAAAATATCTCTCCAATGGAGAGTTCAGTTCTTGTGTCAGAAATAGTGTGTAGTTTCTATTTTTTTTTTTTTCTCTTTCTGATGAGAAATTTTGTTGCTCTTTTATCATAATCTTTTTGGCAACACTGTGGACTTCTCTTTCATAGAAAATGCAACTTAAGTAAGTGCATACTTTACCTTATATCTCTGTCTCTGAAGACTTTTTGTTCACATGCTTGGTGCTATGGGTTATTAAACTATTAAATAAATTTTTAAAAAATCACATAACTACTCCAATATCTCTCCTTTTCTAGTACACCCTCTCCCCTTTCTTTTCCCTTGTTCCCAATTCTTCCTTTCATTTTTGAGAATTCTGAACTTATATTGCTGCAGAGCCAGGGATAAGACCCATTCTGCAAAAGCATAGATAAGGGATGGGATTGATTACACACCCAGTATTTTTAGTTTGACTAGGAGTAATTTGTAGCGCTGAATTAAAAGACAGACAAATCCATTTTAGGGGGCTGGCTTTTGAGGGTCCTGTCATGTATAGGATTTAAAATGAGCAGGAATGTTTTGGAGTATTAGTTTGCAGCTGTGCAGCAGCCTAGAAAATCTTACCGGTTTTGGGATTATGAATAGATAGAAACCTATAATTTTTTTTTCATTTGTATACATCTATACATCTATAAAATAATCTCTAGAAGTATATGATGCCATATTGGCATACGAACGCTAGTAGCAGCCTGGGGTCTTCGTTTGACGTAGTTGGTTAGACTTTATTTAAACTTCATGGGGGAGAGCTGAAATTTGACAATCTGTTAGATTCATCTATGGTCCTGCAAGAAACCTTTTCTTCATAGAGCTGTTGGCAAGATGCATAACAGCTGTATACTGGGATGCCCTTCTTTACTGATTTCCTTCTTTAATCTGTGCCTGTGAAGACTAGTGATTGCGAGAGCTTTTAAAGGATGGAACAGTCATTAAATCCAACTTGTAATTTGCATGATGTCTTCTGGTATTTTTTCCTAGAGCTTATAGCTGCCTATCTGTAATGTACAGCATTTTTATGTTTAGATGCACATCAGAGTGCACCAGTGACTCTGCCTATAGATCCATTCAACCATTCAGTAAAACAGACAGTTTTAATAAAGTTTGAAGTATTGTAGCAAAGTTTCTGACTTGTCTAGAAACAGGGATACACATACGTATCTGACTGGTCCACGTTGGAATAAAAGAACAAGGAGTTTGGCATGACTAGTTCTGAGGTGACAGGGTCGTCTCAAATATGAAGGTGAAAACTCTGCTTTGGAAGTCTTGTCTATTTGCCCTTTAACAGGGTTACAGCTTGGGGTTGCTTTCTCTTATTCCCTGTACATGCGGATGGACATGTATCTTTTTGATGATGCTTGTAATACGATGTCTCCGTTTAGAGACCAGTTCAGGAGAAAACACTCTGGAATGAATCGCCTCCTCTAAAAAGGGTTCCAATGATCCCTTTCAGCCAATAGGAAATGAATACTAGTGGATGAAAGTGACAAAAAAACCCCCAACCGTTTGTTGACAAACAGAATGCCCACAAGGCACGGGAATAAGGTAGATAAATGCTAGTTATTAAACTGTCAGACCTTACACTCCACACACACTAGAACAAAAACCCAAAATTCCAGGGAAAGAAAAAAAAACAAAACACTGGCTCGCCACCTACCTACCTATTGGTAGAAGATAGCAGCTCCTCTCTCAGGGAGAAAAAAACACCTAAAAAACAAACAGGAGATTCAAACAACAGTTTGGGCAAACAGGTGGGAACCTGACTCTCTGGTGTTGGTCCCCTCTTCGCAGCAGATGAAGTGGGTGGGGTTGGTGTGCTTTCTCTCACCGGCTCAGCTTTTTCGAGGCCTTGGGCTGAGACGGAGTGGCCCCTCTACTCGTACTGGTCCTGACCGACTCCTGTCCTGCAGGTCCTGTTATCTCTGGTCTCAGAATTAAACAAACTGTCCAGTTTACCTCAGAAAAGTTGCCAAAGGATTGCTGCTGCAGCTTATCCAAGGCCAGGGAAAGGGAAAAAACTTCTTGCCTGGGCTGACAGAAAAATCAAGCTAACTGAGCAAAAAAACCAGACCGCGAGGCACCCTGGACACCTGGGGGAGTGAGGCTTTGAAAAAAACCCCTGAAGAGCCCAAGGCTCCCTCCTCCTCTGCACCCACCTTAAAGATACAGCACCCATTTTTGGGCAAAAGCAGAGGGTCAGGGAATAGACTATTATCATAAATTACCACAAGACACACAATTCTCAGGGCACTGTAGAATTAGATTAAGCATCTCCTTTTCTTTCTTATCATCCATTAGTGTGTCCTTTGCATTATCACGTGTGTTCTTGGTCTGCAGTATTTATGGGGAAAACTCACCAGAGCTCAAGTTCCTGAGAAACAATACCGGTGAGGTTACTCCTAGTTCTGTGTAGTCTGCCATAGAGAAGGGTAAGGTGGAAATGATTAATGACTTCAAAGTGTTAAACTTTTTGACGTATGCAAGGGGTGGTTTCTCTGAGTGTTCAGTACAGCCAGAGTTCTCTCATCAGCAGGGTAATCTCAGCTTGCTGCAGCTCAGAGGGCTTATACCAGGCCAGGAAAAGCAATAAATACAGCAGAGTATTCCTTCAGCTTTCCCAATTGCCACTTGGGATACTTAATTCTTCCTGCTTGCTTCTGTCACTGTTACTGGATCACTTCCATGAACAATGTGGACAACCCCATAAAAACATGAAATGTACAAAAGAATGGCGGTGATTGAGAAAGGAGTCATTAATGCTAAAGGCCATAGCTTCTTTACATAAGCACACACATCCCAAAAGAATTTTGATACATGCCAGCTTCCTTCCTCTGAACACTGTGTGGGCTACTGTCAGAGCCTTGAGTGACTTAACCTTCAGTACAGCCCTTCAGTAGTGTTGAACTAGTGAAACTGGGCTCTCTTCACTTGATCAAGCTGCTTCACAAATTTCTGCTCTCTCACATATTGATCCAATCTGGTCTTTCTTTTCTGGCAGCTTGATTTCAATCCTAATTAATGTGTATGCAGCTTCACATACTTCGTGATAATTTTATGTAGTTCCTGGAACTTCTAAAGAAGGTAGCTTCATTCTTCGCTGCCTCTGTAATATGGTTCTGTGAACCAATCCAGAGCATCATCAGTGTTTTCTAGTATCAGTCAACCTCAAAAGTATTTGTGAATTAAAGCCACTGGCATGTATAAATGCAACTTACAGGAGTCTCTTTGTAATGGAGCATGGCAAAATGCTGCCTTTCCTGCAGTGGTTTGGGTCACTGTAGGAGGGTCAACAGATGGAAGATACTTCTCAATACAAAACTTACTGGATGTCTTCTGGAAATACAGTACAGCAGAGAGGAAACAGTTTAGGAGGTTCCTAGAGTGTGTGGAAGAGAACTTGCTCTAGAAATTCCCTTTTGATTTCTAAGGACATCCCAGAGTTTCAATCTCATTGCTTTAGAAATCAATTTCAAAAAAATACTGACTGGAGGGGTTTTTCCCCCTTCTGAGAGCCCAAAGACAACTTGCCGCTTTCCAGGATCTTTGTACTTACCTTTCTGATTCTTTCATCAAAAAGGTTGATAAAGAGGCTTTTTCAGACTTCTCTAACCACAGTGATTTTCAAGCTATGAAAACATTGTAGATTTCATTGGCCCTCCTGTAAATAAAGTAGTTTTTCTGTCAAGGTGTCCTGTCTTCTGTCTCTAGAACAGGAAGGTTTTCTTACTTCCTTACCTGCTTCCCTTTTCTGAGACTGGGTGATTTCTGAAGAGACTGAATCTTTACTTCTCCACCACTCCTACAGTGTAAGAATACTCTTGTTTAGTGATGTTTAAATTTGGTGTTAACATCCCTAATTGAAAAATCATTTGATAATATTGTGCTTTCTTCTCGTTTTCTGTAAAGTGAAATGTGTCCAGAAATTGAAGAGAAATCTTATGGTTGCTGTTACTTCTGCTAGCAGAATGGCTGTGATTTAGACTCTTGTTGGTAGATCATCCATACATCATTTAAAAAAACAATCCAGGACCTCTGCACCATCTTAAAACTCAGACTGTATTTTCCTAACTCCTTTCAGTGTTACTTAAACCAAGAGGTTAGCCTGCTTTGTCATTTTGTTTGCTTGAAATTGGATACTGCGTCAGTAGAAGCTACCCCTGGGATATGTGCATTTTGAACTTGGTTCTGTCCTTCCACACTGCCAGAACAGGATTTTTTTTAGGAAGCAATCTGTTTGCATCTATTTTTGGACTAATCCAAGAAGCTAGAGGTTTCAAGATAAAAATTTTCTCATGGGATAACTGATTCTAAGGATATGTCATGCAGTAACTTTAAACAAAATTTAGTAATGTCCTGCAGTGATCAGCTTAAGCTCTGGCAGAAACATATAACAGTTGAGATTTTAGTATTGCCGCAAACTCTTGTCATTTCAACCTCAGCCTCTCATGGCTTCAAAATCTTTCAGTTTGTGTTTAGTGGAGGCACTGTAAGTTGTTCTATGAAGTCACCACAGTGAGAGTATGCATCAGGCTATATAGACACCAAGCTGTACATGAGCCAGCAATGTGCCCTTGTGGCAAAGGCAGCAAATGGTATCCTGGGCCATAGTATGATCACAAAACTATGATCAGTTTGAGGGATATGATCCTTCCTCTCTACTCGGCACTGGTGAGGCCACACCTGGAGTACTCGTTCCACTTCTGGTCTCTCCAGTACATGAGAGTGATATATTGGACATATTGGAGACAGTCCAGCAAAGGGCTGCCAAGAATGTGAGGAAAGGCTGCGAACGGTGGTGCTCTTCTGCCTGGAGAAGGGAAGGCTCAGGGAGGCCTCATCAATGCACATAAATGCCTGAAGAAAGTGTACAAATAAGAGGGAACCAGGCTCTTTTCAGTGATGTATAGTGACGGGACCAGAGCTAGGGAACACAAATTGAAACACAGGAGGTTCCCTCTGAGCATCAGGAAACACCTTTTCACTGTAAGTGTGACTGAGTACTGACACAGGCTGCCCAAAGGAGGTAGTGAAGTCTCTCTCCTTGGAGATATTCAAAGGGTTTCTGGACATGGTGGTGAGCAACTGGCTCTAGGTAACGGTTAAGCTGAGGGATTTGGACCAGATGACCTCCAGGGATCCATTCCAACCTCAACTCTTCGGCGATTCTGTATGCTAAGAAGTTTTTTGTGTATTTTTTTTTGAACCTGTTCACATGTCTTTGGATGTGTTACTTTCCTTTAGAGTCCTTAGCTTCAGTATTTAGATTTGGAGTAGCTGAAGGAAAACTTGCCTACCTCTTTATATGGAACTGTAGGAACTACAGATATAAAAGATAGGTATTGAAATGTGATTCTACTTAGGCTTCCAAAGTTTTGACTTCCACTGGCACAACTTGATGGTTTCTAGTTCTTGTATTGAAAAAGTTGGTGGGGTCTCTGTTCACTTTCTTTACTTTGTTTTGAGGGGAACACTGCCCAGCTCCCTAGAGTCATCATTTTAGTAAGCTGGGTAGTCCTATTTATAAAACGTCCTATAAAACACATTCTGTGTTTCTAATTAGTCTTATTACTGTTCTCTAAAACCTTTCCAGTTATAGTGCCTTCTTTTGAGACTAGGGCATGAGCACTGCACACGACATGGAGGGCACAAACCTCCAATGGCTCAGATACAGGGGTTTTTTATCTTTATTTTCTAATACTTCTTAATATTGGAATTATTTTTGGTTTGACTGCTGTTAGACATCAGGTCGATTTCTTTGTGGAGCTATCTGTTGCAGCTATGAGATTTCTTTTAAATAGTAAGTTCAGTACGTGAAATAAGGATTGTTCTCTTGTGGATTGAGTTACATAATTTATCTCGCCAGAGGTAGTTTCGTGTCCACAATTCCTTATACCTTCCTTTATTTAAAAAAAGGTTGGTTTCATATTTGTCATCCTCCTGCTTTTGGGTATGATAGAAGTTTAAGTGAAATGTTAACGCTTCCATTAGCATGGTAAATCTTTAACTCTCAACATTTTAATAATTACCGCATTGTTATTTTGTTTGCTTTAAAGGAGAATATTAAAAAGTGAACCACCTTATCCACAAGAAATGAGTGCTCTGTCTAAGGATATAATTCAGCGACTTTTAATGAAAGACCCCAAGAAGAGGCTAGGTTGTGGTCCCACTGATGCTGATGAAATCAAACAGCATCCCTTTTTCCAGGTAAAGCAAACAACAAAACCCACCAGATCCCACTTACTCTGCATTAGTGCCTGTGAAATCTTAAGTCGAAGGAAATTCTGTTATTTTGTTAAC
This sequence comes from Struthidea cinerea, assembly GCA_013397865.1. NCBI lineage: Eukaryota > Metazoa > Chordata > Aves > Passeriformes > Corcoracidae > Struthidea > Struthidea cinerea. The sequence goes on along the minus strand of VZTI01004088.1, from coordinate 1,730,391 downwards.
AGAACTGCTTAGAGACATGTTAATTGCATGAATAATTGCATTGAAGTTAGTAAGAATATCCATGTGCTTATATGTATGGATTTTGTGTGTATTAGAAGGGTGTGCTAGGTTTTTAATATATTGTCTGTATCTAACAGTTACTTGAAGAAGCCAAAAGACACACTGCTTAAATCAGAAGGTTTAATGAATGAAATTATGTTGTGTTGTCTGCTGGGTTTTTTTAAAAGGATTTTTTAAAGATTGCCACTAGCATTATTAGTATAATTTGAATATTGATAAAATTCACCAAACTCCTCTATTTTCCTTGGCCTAATTAAATCTTTAGTCTTTTTTAGTTGATTTTAATTCTGTTCAGATTTCAGTGTATTAACATTTGCTTTCAAACCATGGCGAAGACTGAATTTGTGTACAATATCTGTAGTGTTCCACCCATTGTAGCTAAAATTGTGTGCTTTCTTTGAAAAATATAATTATGTATTTATGGTGCTTCTGAGGTTAAGTAGAGTTAAACGGAGTTAAACTTCCTTAATTCACTGTTTGTTTTGGGAGATAAATTTTGTCTTCATATAACACTTTCTATTCTTTACTTAATTTCAGTTCCACTCCTTTACAGTAACAGGGCAGTTTTCTCATAACTGCTATTTCTTTGCTTCCTCTTTCTAGTCATGCCTTTAAGTAAGAGTTTGGAGGTTTATGCTCTCAGGGCTCTGAAAGCTGACATGAGTAATTAAGCATAGAAATTGGCAATGAAAAGTTGAAGATACTACACGCATGCACTATGGCTAACAAAAATATAAATATTGCTTATTCTGAAAAAGAGGAAGAAATTCAAGGACCATCACGCTAGTTGTTTGGCTCATCTCCACTGTTAAATGTAATTACATTGATTTTCTCTTTTGGTTGGATTCTGTCTATGTACAAATAAGTATGATACTGCTTGGCTTTATCTAAGCAAATTAGTAGAGCATAATTTGAATGTTTTTCATCTGCCTGTGAAAAATAGCAGAGTTAGGACTGTGTGTCTGGACAAGTCTCTCTTTCCAGTATCTCTTTCTGTAAATTTTCGTTCCATTCCAACTTACTTTCCTGTTTTTTGTTTAGAATATGAATTGGGAGGACTTAGCTGCCAAAAAAATACCAGCTCCATTTAAACCAGTAATCAGAGATGAACTGGATGTCAGTAATTTTGCAGAGGAGTTTACAGAAATGGATCCAACATACTCTCCTGCAGCAACCCCTCAGACTTCAGAGAGAATATTTCAGGTATTTTAAGAATTCAAATTAATTTTTAAAAAAAAATATTATTGAACAATTCCCCATGTACAGCTAGCTTTTTTTTTTTACCGCCTTCCTCCAAGTTCTTGGAATTAATTGTGTAATTTCTAGTCCCAGTTCCCAGGGCTTTTTGTTCAACAATTGCAAAATGAGAAAGGTGGAAACAGCCCTACTGCAAGTATGAGATTCCTTGTCTCTCCATTCCCAGCTGAATGTCCTGCTTGCTGGACTAAAGTCAGTCTGTTCTTTATTGATTCTTCATACCTTATGAGTCTTGCCATCTTGACTCCATCAGCGTGGGCTGCCACCTTCGGCAAGACCAATGTAGTTCGCTCATTTCCACATTAGTTGAAGTAATCCTTTGGAAAGTGGGAGCTACCTGCAGAGCTGAAAGTAGGTCCTCCATGTTTTGTAGGAGTGCTCTAGTTATTCGGCTGATGTATACAGATGAGTAACAAAGCTTTCCTTACTGTTCCCTCCATGCTACTAAAGAGCAATCTCTTCTTAGACTGCATGGTCTGGATGTCAAGTGGGCAGAAGCAGCTCATGTGCAGTCAGCTTGGTACCAAAGTTGCAGAGGTGAACAGCAGTTTGGATTGCTTGTTCTTCTCCCCTTCCTTGTGCTTTTTTGTTTTTTATTGCCTGTTTTTGAGCAGCTTAATCCTTAGGGTACAGGAATGTCGCATTGTATTTGGAACTTGTTAGATTCGCAGTGACTGTAGCAAGCAGGTTATGCATGTCATAATACCATCTGATTCACCCTGCAGGGGTAGTCATAGCTGTTGTTATGATACTCAAACTGGGCCCATAATTAATATAAAGTTTATATTGTTTATCCATTTGAAATTGTTTGATGCTTACCTTGCAACATACAAACTATTTCATGCCGTAACTTTAAGGTGTCCTGGGAAGCTGGCTAGTTTGAAGTACGAGCCTTTATCACTATTGTAAAGCAATTGTAACTGAGCCAGATTAGCATTAATTAGAATTCTTGTAGTATTATTGTTTTGTCTTTAACTGTGGAGGATCATATAACCAATTCCAGGAAGATACCTGTTCATGTTGAACAGAGAAAGTTACAATTTCTCTACTGTGATACAAAAATTCTGATTTCTTTGAAAAATTCTTCTGAAACTTCTGATGTTTCGTATGTATTATGATAGTTTATGTTCAACAGTATCAAGCTATAACCTTTTGTGATGTTTTAATTTCATAGGGATATTCTTTCGTTGCACCTTCTATTTTGTTTAAACGCAATGCAGCTACAGTAGATCCTTTTCAGTTCTATGTGGGTGATGAGCGACCTGGAACTACAACTATTGCCAGGAGTGCTATGATGAAGGTAATAATAATATCAAGACCTAAATTAATTTGGTTAAATTAAAACTGTGTATAACTTCCCAAGCAGCAATCACAAGCTAGGCTACAGATTACAAAATAGGCATCATTCATTTATCAATTCTCTGTAATGGCTCCTCAGATGATCCAAGCATCTGATGATCCATCAAATCTTGCATGTGATGCTATTAAGAAGTGGTTGAAGTTTGATCTGCAAAGTGAGGTGATTGTCTAGTTTTCCAGAAGACTGAAGTGTAGTAGTAATAATAATTATAATAATATGACTCCTGATAGTTCTTGTTCAGCCAATCATTGTAGATATTTTTAAAGCTACTTTAATTATATCATAATTCCTTCCATGTTATATTTACCCAAAAGAGTGTATACTTGTGTGAAGCCTTATAAGAACACATGCTATTGTGATGTCCTCAAATGAGCACATAGTTTTGTGGATAAATGTATGTATGACCATCTTTGATCCTGTTTGTCTGAATATTTTGTATCTTCAACTGTTGTAATAGTAATGATTTATTTAGTGATTGTTTGTTTAATGTAATGTAAGCTTTACTCTTTGATTGTTAGAATAATGTTTATGCATTTTATTAAGTAAAATTTAAGATTAATTTTATTAAAAAGAGAGCTCTTTTACAATTTTAAATGTAGATGAAAAATTCTCATGGAACTTTACTCTTTGTCTTTGACTGTGTATACTAAAAGTATTCTGCAAAACTAAACACAGACAGTTTCCTAACAGGACTCTCCATTTTATCATCATTATGAACTGGATCTGAAAGAGAAACCATTGGGAGAAGGAAGTTTTTCCATTTGTCGAAAGTGCTTACACAAGAAAACTAGCCAAGAGTATGCAGTAAAAATAATTAGCAAAAGGTATAAATATTCTATTAGACAATAAAAATATTTTCTTTGCTTACTGTCACCCATGGAGTAGAATAATGTTCACTACATTTTTGGAAGTGGAAAAATAACTTTAAAATTATTTCCTGTTCTATGAATCTACAGAAACTTATTGCAACCTTATGACATTTAAAAGATTCTGAGGGTCTTTTGAAATAAAATGTTATTCTTCTTGGGACACAAGAAGAAACCTAGAGAGTACTTTTCTGGTTCCTAGTTGTATTCTACCATTATTTGCTCCGATTTTGCTCCTAACAAAGTAAGATATAAGGCTCTTCTATCTTGAGACTGAAGTGAACTGAACGTAGGCTTATGCTAGCTCCTTCTCCTAGGCAGCCCAATTGATTGCCTAGGATACTGCTTTTAAGAATGGTCTACAATGTGGGTTGCCTCAGATCTAATTGTGTGTGTGTGTATGAAATGGAATTAGACTATGGAATTGTAAGTTGCATCTTATTTCCTGGGTGTTCTGAAGAGAACACCGCAGTGGAAGCAGCTGACTTGTTTTGTACATGGGTACTGTCTGGTTCTCTTCCAGAATGGATATCTCTGGGAGTTTCTGCCCAGAGAAAAATAAAGATAAGGTATTCTTTGAGGAGCAGATGGATTTTTGCCTTCATTTTGCAGAGTTCATTAGTAAGTACGTCCCTAGTATGTTGTAGAATGCTGGCAGGAAAGTAGAACTGTTTTGCTATCAGAGTGATAGTTCACAGTGATCTCTTGTCCAAGACATTTGGCTGTACCTCTGTTTTTCCAGACCCTAGAAGAAGTTGTCCACCAGACTTAAGTGTTTCATCACATACTTTTTGAATAGGATAAGTTCAAGAACAAGAAGCCAAAGTGTAGGTGTCTGAGTTAGTTTTCTGAGTTCTGCTAAATTAATGGAGGTCTGCCTAAAACTGTCTTGCACTAGAAGTGGGATTCAATAACTTAAACATAGACATCTACGTAGTGCCATTTTTTAGCATCTGTTGGTGTCTTCTCTGTCCTCCAGTTCCCATCGGTCTTGTGACTACTACCTTTGTGTAGATGTCTTCATGGCTGATGTCATCTTGCAGGCTCTTCCTTCCTGTGCTTAGGCCACTGAATCCTACTCTAGGTATATATTTTACAGTGGACTAGTTCACCCTGTAAGATGGAGTCACGAGAATTTCACTCATTATAATGAGACCTTAAGTACTGTGTGGTAGACATTGGGTATTTTAATGGGGAAATCTCTGCCATGTGTCTACACTCACAAGTTTTTTCTGTGGTACCAGCCGAGCTGTAGGTTAGTGCTCCCATCTCATCTTAAGATAATGTGTGTTTTGTTTCTGGATAACAGTGAGCAGACTAGTATTGACTTTTCCCCTAGAACTTTTAGAAATTATGTCCCTAAATTATATTATGCATGGGTTCTTTTGCTCTTTCTCCTTCATCTTGGCTAAATGAAGGTAAGAAGTGATCTGTATACAAAGATTTAAAACATTTTTTTTAGGATTGCAGGGTGTGAGCAGACTCAGCATGTTTGTACAGTATTTAGAGTTAGCAGTAAACCCACACTCTGAACAGTTGGCCAAAACCCAACTTGAATAAGAATCTGTAAATGATATTGCTCTGAGGATCACACCAGTAAATCTTGCTAAAAGGAAAAGTATAAGAAGTTTCTAGCAACTTCTCTGCCTCAGTCTTTCACTCCTACTGGGCAAATGTGCCCAAAAAGGGAATCTTACCTAGGGAAGCCTTTTCATGATGCTTGAGGTGAAAGCTGAGATGAACAGTTCCTCTGTGGTGTTGCTTTTTAGTAGTGCTGGACCTGCCCCTAGCCAGCAATTTTAGGTTTATCTGTGTGTCTGATGACCACTGAAACAATGGACCTCTGTAAATTTGCTTGAGTTACTGTTTTAGAACATCCCATTTGTTTCTCACAAGGTTGTTTAAAATCTGAGATGGTAACTATTTACAGAGAGGAAATATTTAGAAAAGCCCATGTACAAATTGCTCATGACGCTGAACCTTTTTCATCTGTTTCCAGGGTCCACTTCCTTCTGATAGTAGTTCAGGGGTAAAGATTCTGAGGGGGAAAGGTTTTTCAATTCCTTAAGGACCTGAAGTCACTTTCAGTTAAAAAACTTCACCAGCAGAGATGCAGGTGGAACAGCTTAGTTGACTTGTTGATTATATGAAGCCTACAAGAAAGACAGAATTCTCTTGCACAGAATTCTCATTGTGATTCTCATTCTAATTAGGGAAAAAAAAGGCAACCAAAAATTAAGAACACATGTGGTGAGAGATTCTATCTGTATCTGTTACCTGTAAAGCCATTCTCTGAGTCAGTACAGGGTTAGCCTTTCTTGGAGAGAGTTTTGGCAAAAATCTTCAGGCATTATTTGCCAAAAATAAATCAATATATCTAACTAGTGGAAAAAAATGTTCTGCTCTGTCACCATTCATGTAGCTTTTATAACGATCACCATTTTCACTTTTTATGGCTATAGATTTCAGTACTTGAAAGAGAACTTATGCAGTGATGTTTCTCTGGAGGTAGTCTCTTATCTCTTCCTTTTCAGATTTTTACAATGGTCTGTTTAGGGGTTCATTTGCATAACACAATTCATATATAGATGATGTTTCTCTTTTTCTAGTAGAGCTCATATTTTCCATACCATTTTGGAAGTACTTGTCCCCATTAAGAATGGAATAGGATTGGGCCAAGATAAAGGTGAACTAACAAATAGTGGCAGTAACAGAGGTGAAGTCAAATTGCTCTGGGCTAAGGGCATGGTTTGTTTTAGATAGAAACTATTCTATAATATCACATCAGCTTTTGCTGTAGGAAGTTGCAATTGCATTAAAAACATTGTTTGAATTGGGTGTGGGTTTTTTAATGTACTAAATTGCAGGGTTATGGGGAGAGTTGTTCTCCACTTACTTTTAATATGCATTTAATTGTGTTCAAGTGGTTGTAATAGTAAAAAAATCTGGATTGCAAGCAGTTAAAAAATAACACATGGAATGTGCAATTTGCTCAGTAAAATTGGTACAAAATGACTGCTCAATTTTTCCAGAATGGAAGCCAACACCCAGAGAGAAATAACAGCTCTGAGACTCTGCGAAGGACACCCGAATGTAGTGAAGTTACATGAAGTTTTTCATGACCAGGTATTTTGAAGAAACTATAATCAGCACCTAGCAAACACATCGCCATGTATTTTCCCAAGAACTTTTTGGACTTAAGCATACTGTAACTGTGGAGGCAACTTTTTTCCTAGGGCTTTTGTCTAGTCAGTATAGAAGATGAAGCAGAAATTCTGCGTTCGGATGATCTTGCAGTTACTCTAGCAAATCAAAACAGTACGCGAAAAAATTAGAGGCTTGGATTCTGTTTGTTGTTCTGTTCTTGATTGTCTTTGTTAACCATCCTACAATGTGTTTGTGGCCCAATTTCTGTATCTATGATACTGAAATATGTTATCACCTTTCCCCCAGGGTTGTCATAAATCTTAAAATAGTATTTGTGGATTAATTTAGAAATGTTGCAAATGAAGATTATATATCTAGCATCTTTTCCTACACATTAGTAACTTAATGGAGATAACCAAATAGCTTGTCAAGTTACTAAATGTGAAAATAGAAAATAGATCCTCTATTTGAAAATACATTAAGCTCAGTTTATTTAGATACCTTAATTGTCTTTTCCCTTTAATGTAATGCAAACTCTACAGCATGTAATAAACCATAACTTGATCTGAATTGAAAGTTGGCTCTGGTTCAAGCTAGGGTTTGGACTAGATGTCCTGCAGAGCTCCCTTCCAGCCTAGACTATTCTGTGGTTCTGGGGTATGATTTTGTAATGGAACAAGGGGTCTCTGGGCTCTCCACATATCCCAGTCTGTCCCCCTCATGCTGTTTATACAGGGGCAGCAGAGAGCTCATGTAGAGCACTTCTAAAATGAGCTGAGAGGATGCACTATCTGTACTGCAATTTTTAACAACAAGAAAACCCTTTTTTTTGCATATATGTGCAGTATGAATACACATGTGTAGAACAGGACACTTCTTTCCTTTGATTAAATTGTATATACTGAATTAAAAAAATGTTCTCCAGACTGCTCTGCAACTGAATAGGCTGCTCTAAACCAATCAACCCCCACTGTATTTTTAGCTACTTCTGGTAGCTCCCAGGTGTTACCTTTCAGATTACTTGCACACAATATTCTGAAGACCAAAACTGATGAAAATTTTCTAGTTTTGACCTTTCTGCAGTTTGTCTTAATAAAAAGAAGTTCCAGTCTTTAACTTGCTCTGATATCAGTCTGTTCAAATTCTACATTAGTATTCCAACCATATAATATTGGGTTGCAGTCTGTTGATGAGCCAGAAGTTTTCTAGTGAAAAAAGTCTCTTTATCCTTTCCAACTTCCCTGTCAGCTATTCCCAAGGCATAAAGAAAGCTTGCAGCAGAGGATATCATTCAAGCACTACTAGACACCTTGCTTGTTCTAAGAAGTGTTACTGCTTTCTGTCCGCATAGCTCTGCTTCTGTTCTTTGGTATCTAAAGTGTGCGCCTTCTGACTATTGCTTTGAATTCCATTTTTTGGCCTCTTCCCAGAACATTTTGCTCTACTTGCAGCTTTTTGTTACTGTCATTCAAGGGAGGGAAGGGCTAGAAGCTGTGGTAAGCCTATATCCATTGCCTTTTGAGAATGCTGTCTTCACTTCCCTGGTTTGTGAAGCCTGCTGTTTGTTTAATGGCAAGACATTTGAATTGCAGTTGACTGTGTGCCAATGTCTTTTTATAATCAAGGAAGCCCCTGCTTATTGATTGCCTTGAAAAGAACAACCTTCTAAAAACCCTTCGCTTCTTTAATTAAAAAAAATGCTCTTTAATTTTTGGGAAGATGTCCATTGTAATTCTAATGATGGAGTAGTTTTGGCTACTACTCTGTTGCAGGTAAAATCACGAGTTCCAGATAATCCTTGATTCAGAGGTAAAGTTTCAGGGTGCTTTTAAAGGATTTCATAACATTTAAGAGGTTAACTCCTTATGCATATTAATAGATATATATCCTAGTATCAGAAGAGGCTTAAGCAGCAAAAGTTTAGCTTTTTCCAGCTTTACTTGTTAGCCTAAGTAAAGCCATTTCATCTCCCTGAAAATTTATCCATTTAGCTGGTGGCATTGTGTTTTTGTTAATAAATATGGGTGCACATAGGGAAGACATTATCATTCTTCAGTCTCAACAAGACTGATGGAAAACATGCCATCTGAGATTTGGTGCTTTTTTTGGCCTTCAAAATTGCTACAAGCAGCAGTGCTATTTCTTCAAATGTTGAGAACCTGTCAGAATAGCACCTAGCTCCTGAGTGATTGTTGGTTTGTAATGTTAAATTTCTAACACGCTATATTTTTCTTTATTGTTTCAGCTTCACACGTTCCTAGTAATGGAATTGCTGAAGGGTGGAGAATTGCTTGAGCGTATTCAGAAAAAGAAACATTTCAGTGAGACTGAAGCCAGTCACATTATGCGCAGACTTGTTTCAGCAGTGAGCCATATGCACGATGTAGGAGTAGTCCATAGAGATCTGAAACCTGAGGTATAGTGATTGTAGATATATGTTTAGACAATAAGTTATTAAATGTCTGGAATGTGATGTATCTCTGTTTCTCCAGCCTTTGTTACAGAGTTTTCTACTTCCATGTTTTTATTAAAATGTTACCACTTTACTTAGCAAATTCTGTAGCTATTTTTCTGTTCACAGGTAAAAGTAACTGTTAGGAAGCATTTTTAGTTCTGTAGGCAGTCTCTACTCTTAACTTGTTCAAAAACATTCTTTGCCTATTTGGGGACATTTTTCACTGTCATGTATTTATTGTATGAAATAGTTCATAAGCAGAGCTAGGTTGCTTGGGTACTTTGCCTGTACATCTCCACCTTTTGTTTGATCTCTATTTCCTCCTACTAGGCTTCTTCTCCAGTTAAGCACAAAATGAGGACTAATAGAGATGTGTGATTTGAGTTCAGTGACTTCAGTAGTTTTCCAAAAGAAACAATTTATCAGTATGTATTTTTTAGTGACTGCTTTTCTGATGTTTTGTTGTTCAGCAACAACTTGCCTTCTAGACCATTCAGTTTACTCTTAAAAAGTTGACCACTGGCATTGTTCTGCTTCCCGGAGCCAGTGTTTTCTTGGGTGCTTTTGCCAGCAGTGGATTAGGATGTGTTTTCTCGAGCCTGAAAACAGTGTAGATTAATGTTGATTCATCCAGTAAGGATGTTATATTGTAGGGTGATTACAGCCATCATACCCCAGGAAATAGCTGTTCCTTTTGTATCTGGAGTTAAAAAATAATCCATCATTCTTGCTGATGTTTTATCTTTTTGTAATATACCTTCTGTGATATGAAAAACTTGGTATTTTATAGTAATTCCAATTCAGCTGGTGAAGAAGTCTTCTAGGTGTTGCCAGTTGTTTTTGAAAACCAATCCAAAATATATGTGTTTGAAAGAATCTCTGTCCTGGGCTCCTGTTGTAAGTAAACAGTTAAAGAGGGGCTATTTTGAAATTCTAATGTGTCAGTTGAAAAAGTCATCAGAGAAAATTTCTCCAAGAGTCACATCATCAGGGTGAGGAAACAGCTTTTGAAACAAGTAATTATTAAAAGGACAAACCCCAACCTCCCTTTCTCTCCTATTCTTACCATCTTAGTCTTACTACCACTTTGAATATAAAGGCACAGTAAAGCAGAGCTTCAGCTGCATGGTAAATTAGGCAGTCTTCAATTCTACATTATGTTCAAGAACAGAAGTCTGGGAAGTCCAAGTAATGAAGGGTTAGCAAACAGCTTGCAGAATCCATTGCCTCCACAAAGCTGGACTTAACCTGCTCGTCTCCTTCCTGCTTGTTGTTTTGAAAGTTACTATTTTAGGTTCTGACATGAACTTAGTATGGGATATGCAGGTTTCCCAGTATAGATATGGTTAGTGCACTTCTCTGTAAAAAAATACGTAGGAAATTCTGTTGCTTTTCTAAGAATTCCATTCAGATTTTTTTTATGTTCAACTTTGACATCTAATGTGCTACTAATAATTCTTTTTTTAGAAGTCTGGCTGGTTAAATGTAGGTAAGGATGAGACTTCTTGAATTTCATGAACTGGAAGACTTCTTTTTAGCAGTAGTAATTAGATCACATGTGTTAGTCTACAAAACAGAGGAAAAGTACTGGATAGAAAAGAGAGAATTCATAGGAATAAAGAGTTTGTGTTGCATATGTGACCATATTTGGAGCCTCTCAGTAGAGGATTTGAGGGCTGTTTCTGTGATCATAAATCTGTAAACTGGGTTCTAAAGGTATTACAACAAAACATAACAAGTAAGAGCGACTGTTGTTTATATATCCATAAAATATATGTGGAATATAGCTGTAAATATTTGGGGGATGGGAGGGTTCTGAAACATGCTTTATTTGCCTAATCAACACGAAAACCTGAACCCTATGTAGGATACTTGGACTGTACCTTTCTTTCCATGCATAACCAATTTAATTTTTGTCTTAAGAAAGGTCTTTTTAAACCAATGTTACTCATTCTTGTAGACTATATAGCATCACCATAGAAAAAGGACAATTATATTAATCACTTATCTTTGTTGTATGAATATTTTTGCTGAAATTAGGCTTCCTTCAGATCCATTTTTCACAACAATTAAAAAATAAAATAAAAAACTGACTTCTCTGAATGTGCATTAATCTATAACAGCAGTACAGAAAGCAAAAATACTAAAATACTGTTTTGTAGCAGCTATTTTCTTTTATCCATAATGAATGCTCTCAGGTTCTCCTTATTGATCTGCTGGCAGCCTAGCAATCATATTTTACTCTTGTTTATGAGTTTGAAATTAATTACTTTGTGTGAGTCATTCACCTTTTGTATTACAAAAGGGCTATAGGATTTCTAATATTGAGACATTTCCTAGCATTCATAGATTAAACAGTAAAGGCAATAGCAAAATTATGCTCTTCTCTCAGAAGCTGAAGGGAGGAGTAGAATAAGCTTATAATTCATCTTGGCCTCAAACAGTTTTTCTATGACTTAGCTTCCCTCTTGTATCTTTCTTGGCAAATACAAACACTCAGGGGGAAAAAAAGAAGCAAATTGCCTTATATTTTTCAAACTGCTATCAGCCTGTCTGTCTTCAAGTCCAAAGTGCCACATTCCAGCGTGTAAAGCTGGAATTCTCAGGACTACTGTACCAATGTCTCTACCTTGGTGTAAGGAGTAGGTTTGGACTGTTACGTGACCTTCAATGCTTGAATGCCATCGGTCCCAGGTCTCTTCCAGAGCACGTATCCATACTGGCTTTGCCAGCAAAGACAGCTCTCAGTGCAACCTCTGAGTTATTGGTGCAGATTCCTAGCACCACTTCATACCAAGGTGCACCTTTTTACCACAATCCTTCACTTTCAAATGACTCTTGTGCATTATTGTCCTCAGGACAATAATGTGTTACCACTTGAGTACCAAAGGCTATTCAGTCACAAGACAGGACCGGCAGTGGGAGCCCCCCACGCAAGAAATCTGTCATTCACAACATGCCAGAAGGAAGTGTAAGCTTAAGAAAATTTGCTTTTGTTTGAGGAAGAAGGCAGTTTTCCCATCTCCAGACATGTTGATGTCTTAGCTTTTTCTTGTCAGTGTTCCCTGAATTCTTTTCTCCGCTGTTCTCTGCTACTTGTCATTTTCATTAGTAATCTCAGAAGTGCCCTGACTTGCAGGTATGCAGGGGGCAGGTAAACACATCACATTTCTTACAATCCAGAGTATTGTTATTTTTACTTTCTCTTCTTTTCCCCCAGTGTCTGGCAGTTCACCTTTCCTCTAGATAATGGAAAATTTTCTGCAGTAATAAATGTAGCAAAATAATTATAACCAGTTTTCTACCCAGTGCGGGTATTGATTTTTGTCTTTGCTTTTCAGAATTTACTATTTACAGATGAAACTGATAATTCAGAAATTAAAATAATTGATTTTGGCTTTGCTCGTTTAAAACCACCTGATAATCAGCCTCTTAAGACTCCATGTTTTACTCTTCATTATGCTGCCCCGGAGCTCTTGAATCACAATGGTTATGATGAGTCTTGTGATCTGTGGAGTTTGGGGGTCATTTTGGTGAGTGCTTGAGGTTTTTAACTGTAACTTTATTGCATGTATTTAGTTTTTGTTAAAATGCAAAGGACTTGAAATTATTTCAGACATAAATCGGGTGTATGCTGAATTTAAGGGAGGTGAAAATACTGCTGCACAAATAATATGTTCTGAAGACAGATCTTTTCCAGAGACAGAAATTTTTTTTTTACCAAGTAGGAAATAAAATCTAACATTTTCGGGAATGGAAAAGTTACTTGATACAGTCAGCTTCTTGCAAAGAGATACGCATGCTAGAGGATTTTACAGGTATCCATATAATCTTTCTACAGTTTCAATTCAGAGAAGGAATCCACCTGTATTTTGATCTACAGAAAATTAGTTTCATTAGATATAAATGGGGTAGAAATATGTTTTGTTCATAGCTTCCTGGAATAGATGAATGTTTTTTTTCTAACAAGGACTCCAGAGAAAGTCTTGCATGCTTTAAATTTTCTATAGCCTTAAAGTTATGCTAGTCCAAGTTTTATTGCATAGCATTGGTGATGCAAACAACAGCCCTTCATATTTAACAATAGAGTTGTCCATAAATATACTGTGTTTCCTAATGCTGCTTTCGTTCTTGTGACAGTACACGATGCTATCAGGACAGGTACCATTTCAGTCTCAAGACAGAAGTTTAACATGTACCAGTGCATTGGAAATTATGAAGAAAATAAAAAAGGGAGAATTTTCCTTTGAAGGAGAGGCTTGGAAAAATGTTTCTGAAGAGGCTAAAGAGCTAATTCGAGGTATGTATTTATAAGCATTTAATGTACATTATATTTTTATTTCAAAACATAAAATTTAGAGAACCATAAAATATCTGGATGCTGTAATCAGCACCAAAGCATCTAACCTGACAGAGCAATACCCACAGCTTGAGCTATATACTGACCTCTAATACATGCAACGAGTAGAGGTGGACACATGAGAATGCATTATGAAGTGCTTGTACACCTAGCAGAGTTTTCTAATGTGGTAAGATGCTGATAAGGTTAGTGGGATTAGAAGGAACTGAAGAGCTTCAGAAAAAGTGAACTCGCTCTTATAACATATTTAAAAGCAGAGTTTTTTTATTATGTTATTTTTGCTTTTCTGAAAAAACCAAAACAGCTTATGAGATAAATGTCTTAAAAGCTGAGCTTTTGCAGAAAATAAATTTATTACTATTTCTTTTCCAATTTTTAATTTCCAAATTAATTTTTCCAAATTTTAGTTTTCTTTTTCCTCTTTTTTAATTCCTGTACTAAGACTACTTAGTGTATTTCTGAGCTACTTCATTGACATTTGCTGTACTTTAGGTCCCTTCAAGCTTTTGAGCATCTAATTATGTTTTCATCGTGAGCCTACCTTAATTCTGCTTACATGGAGTTCTGAATTTCTGTAGAAGCAGACTTGTAAGGAATTTTTCTGCCAAAAATGTAGGGATTTCCAGATTCAGACTTGAGTGGATTGTGCAGGGAATCTGAGGGTTACTCTTTTGAACTTCATCCTAGGCAGGTTTTAAGCGAAGAAATCATTCGGTAGTTCTGAGTTTGTGTGAAAAGAGATGTGAGTTACCAAACAGTTAAATATCAATTTTTTGCCTTTAAGATCCTTCTGGAGAGGATGACAGTATAACATTGTGTGAGCCTTATCTAGGATAAATATTGACATACCTGGGATAAATATTGACATTAGTTACTTATCAAAGCAATGCATGAGATTTTATTAAGAAATATTTGCATTTTCTATTGAACGAAGATAAATAGCTCACAGTTTTAAAGAATGTAATGTGTTTCTATTAGGACTTCTTACAGTGGATCCAAACAAAAGAATTAAAATGTCCAGTCTGAGATACAACGAGTGGCTTCAGGATGGCAGCCAGCTCTCATCTAACCCTCTAATGACACCTGATAACTTAGGCTCTTCAGGAGCTGCAGTGCACACATATGTCAAAGCCACTTTCCATGTAAGTTCTGAGAAATTTTATGTCATGTGCTGTGTTTTGTAATGTATCATCTACATTTGTATATGTTTTCTCTTAACAACAATGCATATCTGTCCTTATAATTCAGTATATACTAACAGCTGGATTTTTTTTCCTCAATAACATTTCCTCATAGCATCTCTGATGGAGTACATGAAAATATGGATGATGAAGCTAGAAGAAATTTCTTGAAGATATTTATATTCATGAGGATTTGGGTATTGAGTGCTGTTCTTGAAACGGCTATAAAAATATTCTATTTCTTAGAGAAGGCTATTAAAAGGTCTTCAAACTTGTATAGAAAAAGAGGAAACTTTATATTTAACTTAAGTAAATGTTGGACTTTTTGTCCTGATGTTTACTAAATTGAGGTAAAATTTCTGGAATATATGTAGTTCATGTTTTTTGTATAATGGATGCTTTTTTAATGGACTTGCTTGTCTACTCAAAAAATCATTTGAACTGCAACTGTAATTAACGAACACGGTGTTGATTCTCATGATACCTTCTACAGAGAATAAACCAAAATTGAGCAGATTTATGCTGAAATGCTTGTGAGGAAGGAGAGAAAAAGAAAGTAATTGTTTCTTGGAGAGTTCCTGATAATGCAACATAATTTGGGCAGAAAGAAAAACTGTATTTTAACAGTGTTCTCTTTGAAAATGTAGTGTTAAATAGGTTAAGGCTTAATAAAAATACTTCTAAAGTCAGAAGAACAAGGAGAGGAAGATGTCAATTAATAATGTTATATATTGGCTCTTATGTACCTGTAAAAAGGCTGGTAGAATCATTCTTACAGCTACAATAGGAATTAGTCAAGAAATTACATTTTGTCTTGTGATGTACCATAGACGATTCACAATAAGTGATAAGGCATAAAATGTGTTAAATCTCTTGAAAAACTTAGAATTACCTTCTGTTTTTAAACAGGCCTTTAACAAGTACAAAAGGGAAGGATTTTGTCTCCAGAATGTGGACAAGGCACCTCTTGCAAAAAGAAGGAAAATGAAAAAAACAAGTACAAGCACAGAGACACGTAGCAGCTCCAGTGAAAGTTCACATTCTTCTTCCTCTCATTCTCATGGTAAAACTACACCTACGAAGACATTGCAGCCCACAAACCCTACAGACAGCAATAACCCAGAAACCATCTTCCAGTTCTCCGACTGAGAAGCAGAGAATATCCTGTCTCGAGGAGTTAAGTGGTTATAGACTTGGCAGTACCTGTATGGTCTTCTCCCACCCTTCCTCCCTGTGGCTTACAGGCTGCTACAGGAAGACGTCTTTTGCTTTAGAAATGTATTTTAGTCATACCTTTTTAGCTTTGTAATTCCATACATTTCTTTTTAGTATTGTTTGGTATCACTGGATATAGTATAATACTATTATACAACCAACATTGTGTTCTCTGAGGGCTAAATTACTGGCATGCAGTCAAGCTCAAGGTGAGGAGCTGTGCTGCTCATGGTACCGCTTGGAAGAACACTGTTTCTCAGTGTCACGACCTTCCTCCCAGTTTCTTCCCCACCACTCAAAGAAAGGAAAGCTCTGTAACATATATAGACTTCGGGATCTTCTGCTTTTACCCAGGCTCCGTGAAGAATGTAATAGAATTTGATTCTTCATGCATGTAAGGAATCATTGGTACAGTGCACCAAAGCAGTATAGTACTTTAAAGCCTTTTAAATTTGTGGTTACATTCTGTCCCATTTATTTGAATTTTAAGATCAAAATGAAGCACTATGGAACTCTTATTTTGTTTTAAAAAGTAACTCCACATATCTTGTTCTAAACAACTGAGAATAGAAGTCTTAGATTTTTTTTATTTATTTATTTTTTTAAACACATCTAGGGTAAAAAATATCTAATAAGGTGAGATGTCTAGTACTGTGATACAGTAATTTTTATTTTTTTGAAGTTATTAACTTCTAAAAGATTTTACAGATTCTAAAATGTAATACTATAAGAGAAAATTAAATTTCATATTTGATGCTTTGGAAAATGGTCACATGTTAAAATGCCTATTTCAAGATTAATTATAATTTATATTTTCTTTTTATATTTACACAATAATTTTAAAATACTAAGATTTTTTTAAAGATGAGAAAACTCCAGTTTCAGCATTTGTTATTATAGGGTCCATAAAATCGCATACCAAGTTATTTGAATTTTGCATTGTGCAAATATGGCGGTTTAATAGTGACTGTAAAATATTAGAATATATGTTTTATTTTTTGCACTTTATAACATCCAAAGGAGATGTTTTAGAATAAAGTGCACTCAGATCTCTCTTCCTACACGGTGCTGAGCACTGTTTTACTGGGCTGAATGACCTGAAATCCACCATATTTGGTGGTTGTGGTCATTGTGAAGGAGAATTCTGTAGTTTGCAGGAGTGAATCCCTGTATATTACCCACTGTTTTCATTCCTTACTTTAAAATGCAAAGTTCTTTCTATCTTGCTTTTACATTGTATATAACAAATACTAGACCTGGGCACCTTGTGTAGTGTAGATGTTAACAACTTATGCACTGGGAATACTAAAGGGAAATTATATTGAACACTGTGCTTCACAACTCGTTCACTGTGGTGTTCTACAGTGAAGTATTTCCTACTGTGATAGTATAGTATGTACATAACTGTTTGGAATCATAAATGTGACTTACAGAAACATCAGCATAAACTTTTAAATCAGTATATTTTATAAATTTATGGAGAGCTCTTTTATAGCTTGTATTCTCAACGACAAGGGGTAACTTAAGTGCTAAAGATGACTCCAGTTTTGCAAACGCTTACATGTGTAAGTTTCCACTGAAGTCAGAGAGGCTCCTTGTCATATGCCTAAATTTGTGTGATAGAAGACTAATTGACTAGAGGATTTTGTTAACAGCTGTCTCTATCCTAAAGTAACCTTAATCCAAACCCTATGCAAAAAAAAAAAAAAAAAAAGGTTATAGAAATTGTTTATATCAGTGGTTTTATTTATAGAATTATATCAGATATCAGTATTGACAAATACAATACATCCATGTTTACAAGGATTGTGTGTATCAAAACAAGGCTTTGAAGCCCAACATGTTTGTTCTGTGTTTCTTTAATATAAATAATGGCATTCTGAGGTTTTGGAATTGCTCATGTGAAATAGTTTACTACTTTCTTGATGTGAATGTCAACAGTAATTGCAGCATTAATTTCAGGTTGATGTGAATATTGAGATTTGCACTGTTTATGTAGAAGTAGTATATTTAAAGATCAGTCTATGTGCTAATAACACAACCAATTTTAAGTGGCCGATGTTAAAGTATTGAAAAATAATTGTCAATGTAATATATTCAGGTTTGCTTTCTGAATGCTCTTTGGAAGTAATCTCAATAGTGAACATGGCTCATTTGTAAAAGAATACTTTTCCTCTCCCGAATAAACTTGCTGTAAATACAACAAACAATCCACCATTAATACTTGTTATGCAGACAGTATAAGTGAATTGGGAGATTGGAGAACAGGTTGCTTGTGAAGTTTGCACTTCAAGCAGTTCTTGGAATTTGTTGTCTTCAGGATGAGGACAACAAAAAGCAATTTTGGTCTGATTTCATTTAAGTGTAAGAAACTTTTGGATACCGAGTGGATTTGAAATACTGTGACCCAGCTGAAAGAACTTAAATATTAGGAACACAGAACAGTTGTTTCCCTGTTGGGAAATTTAAACTGTTTCTTGACAAACGGATGAAACAACAAGAATGTTTGCACAAGATGCTAAATGCTAGAGATAATGGCTGTATTGTCAATATTTTTTTCTACACAGGTTTTGAGAGACTGTTGTGAGACTAAAATCATTAGAATACATCACTTGTATCAAAGACAAATTTTATAGCTGAATATTTCTGTGTCCTCTTTGCGCTCCCACACTAGTTGTTTAATAAAAATTTAAACCCAGGGTATTTCTTTTGGGCAGGGCTAAGTACATTTAGGTGTCACCTTGTATTTGCTCTGAACCAGTTACCCAGGGTAGCTGAAATGTTTATGACCTCTGTCTGCTGCCTCCAGGTAACAGAGCTCTTGAGGAAGTGTATTTGACACTAAGCTGTCTGAATTTTTAGATTAGCATCTTTACATAAACAACTGCTGATGTACGTAAACACTGATACATTGAAACTTGAGTTGCAGACTAGGCAGCTCAAGAGTAAGTTTACTTCTTGTTCTGATGTCCGTGCAGGAGAGTAGTTACTCTTGGCAGAACAGTGTTTTAATCTGTTGCACAGCTTGGCACTCAAGGTCATATAAAGACCATGGGCCAAGTTTTTCATACTCAGACCACTGTTTCAAATTTGAAGTGTACAAGTTAATCTTCAATAGTACTATAAATACTTTATATTGCCTTAGTGAAGAGATGTTACACTGTAAATTATGTGTATACTCGGAATTTTTTCACATTGCTGCTATACCTCAATCAGCTTTAATGTCTAGTAATGGTATCTGTCTGCTGTCAGAAATACAGTGCTGTCAGCAATGCTGTAGGCAGATTTGTGTGAAAAATCAAATTTCTTATCAGTAAAGATTTAAATTATTGTGGGTTTTAATCTAATCTTCAAAGTACTCAGTATCTGGTGAAGCCATTTCTTTGTAATACTTTTGGAAACACAAATACTAGTATTAGCAGGTAATTCTGCTAAAGGATTGAGAGAAGTACAAAGAAAATAACATGACTTACTGTTTCTCTGGCTTAGGGAAATTTCTGTACTTTAAGGAAAAGAATCAGTGCATTTGGCATATGTATTGTTTACTGCTATGAAAAAATCCCTATTAAATACTTTAAAAACCCCTGTTAAATACTCATTAAACAGTTGGGGTCGGGGGGTAACGTATTGCATCTCAGAATGGATTGAGGCTTTGAATTGGCTCTGCTGATGGATGTATTTTCTCAGCCCTTTTCCATGGATGGCTACTTTTCTGAACAAGATAACAATTCTTACACGGCTGTATCCCTTCTCAGTCATCTAAGAACAGAATAATTCTCAGCAGAAAATGCATTCATTGGTTGTAATGAAATATTGCACAAGCATCTTTTATTTTTAATCTGTGCATGTGTTCTCTGCATGCATGTAGATACATGCTGTATTGCATGTCTGGATCCAATTTAAAATAATACGCCTTGATTAAGAGAACTTGTATTTTAAAAATGGGTTCTGGACTCACACAGGTTCAGAGGACCAGATAAGGGGGCTGTCACAGAAGAGGAAGAAGGTTTTAGGAAGTCAGAGGTGAGAGGCTTCCGGGAAGGTATTTTCAGGGGTAATTTCTCCCCTGGCTATCTCCATGTGCGTGTATTATTCACTGACAATGAACTGGAAGCTTTCTTGCCAGTTGTCCAACATAAACATATTTCCTACCTCTGCAGGTCTCTGAGTATGTGTGTATGTAGCTTTATAACATGTAGTTCATCATATTGCAATACTTGCTATGTCTCAAGTATCATTCCAGGTGTTTTTACTAAGTTGATGGTCTTCGTTCTTTCCCCTGTAAGTGACAGATATTTCAAAATCCAGTTTTTACATGGCAAAACATGACATTGCCTTCCTTCAGTTGAGATAGTTGACTGAACATTCTGGATTGAGAGAACAGAATATAACATGGCTGTTTCAGCTGCAAGGAGATAAAAGTGCTTTGATCGTTGTCTGCTGAGAAACACTTCTCAGTTTGGTCCTTTGACCCGCAAGGCACTGGGTTCTCTAAAAGTAGAAGAAATGTAGAGCTGTTCACTAGCTCCCACCTGCCATCACGCATTTTTATTTATCACATATTAAATAAATTCTGAATGTTCAGAACACCTATGTAGAAAAGAAAACTCAGACTGATTCCTGTAGTCTGCCCTAGAAAATAAAGCGATGCTTTCAATTACATAGACCAGCTGAAACAGTCTCGTTTGTTGTACCCAGAAACTGCAAAATGGAGAAATGCAGGAGACCTGCAATAATGTAAATTTCAAGAAAACATGTATTTTGACAACCTTAGTGTTCTGTGTGATAGAAATGGAAGACAGCAACTGGCTGGGAAACAATTATAAGTATTTAGTAGAGATGTTATGGGCTGGTCTGACTAATACTTTATTCAGCAGTAGAGAGGAATCCATATTATTCACATGTAAAATTGCTTTTAAAAATTGGCAGCCAATCTGACTGTATTTACAAGATTCATGCAGAAGTCTGCTAACTTTCTTTGAAATGCCAATAATAAAGGAAAGAAAAACAGAACTCTTCTTTAATTGCTTCAGGAACTGCCAGTAAATCTAACAGATGAAACTGCAAACTGATTGCAAATTTGTTACAGCTTTGTTAATACAAAGATATTTGTCAACAAATCCAGCATCAAATCTTAAAATTGGTGTCTCATATATGTTCATCTGATTTTCCTTGGTTGTTTTTTTTATTTTGTTAATATGTAATTGTCTTAGTATGATTGTGACCAAAAGTGTATTTTCATAAGTAGGAGAAAAATTTAAGGATTTAGGATTAGGCCTTGTGACTAACCAAAAGAAATCTGTTTGGAAGGGTAACCATTTCAAAATATGCATATATATTACTAATATTTGCTGATAAAACTATGTCTAACCAAGTACATTTTATCTAAGTTATGGGTGTGATTCTGTGTGACATTCAGCTATGTTAAAAAAGCTTTCAAGTGTGAAGTCTTTGGAGTGTAGCAAGGTGAGAAGAAAGGGGGAAATTGTATTTAAAGATGATGGTACAAAGAAGGGACAATGCTTGAAATTTGTCCCTGAGTTACTAGAGGTGACTGGTTACAGAGCTATCGTCATATTTTCTGCAGAAGCTTATTCATTAGTAACAGTACGTATGCTTTTTTTTTCTTTCAAATCAATATACAGTGGAGAAGAGAAACTAAATTCACAAAAGCAGCAAATACCTCAGAGGTTTTCTCAGGTATCTCCTTAATGAGTTCTCATCCTTTATATAGACAGCTCTGCTGTATGGAACAGTTACTCCTGTTTAAGCTATGCCTGCTTGAGGGAACAGGATCCCACTCTCTGGAGATGTGTTCACTGTAGGGGGATGGTACAAATTAGAGCTCAAGGTGCTGTGTCCCTGCTGCTTTTAAGTTCAAGTGTCAATACAATTCTGCTTAGTGTGTATCACCATGCCTGTCCAATTGGCAAGCGGCTGTGGCAGGTCAGTTCAATTTTAAAGCTGTCTAATTAAAAGGAAGACTTGAGATCTACTTCAGGACCAAAGTGAGAACAGGCCTCAAATCTTAACATACATCTGGATTACAGAAATTAATAAAAGTTTGGCGTTGGCTTTCAACCGGCAGTCCTAAGATGCTCCTGCAGCAAATATGGATGCTTACAGATATCTTTACAGTACTGATCTCTTTCACCTGCAGAGAAAGAAACCTGCAAAATTTTTTCTTGCCGGATAAAAACTTTTGCTGTAGTCCCAGTAGAAGAAATCATCCCTAATTTCTACCTTTACCTTTGAAGCTGTAAAGGCAAAAAATGAATTGGTGACAGATTCTGACAGCTGGTTATAAAGGAGCAGGCTGTGTTAATTTGCAGTGAGAGGAACAGGGCGTTCTATTTCTTGTGTCAGTGTGGGCAGGGAGTGGGGAGAGGGAAAGAAATGGGAAGAAGGGAATGCTGAGTGCTTTGCCTCACTGTAATTTACGGGACATTCTGGTTGCACACCATTGCTTTTGAAGGAGCAATGATCTCCACATTTAATTAAAATATTTTTGAATAAAAAAACCACACACGGATTAACCTGACAGCTTTTCTTCTTTCACTGGAAACAGTGCCATTTTCACATGGCAAATACAGCATCACGGACATTGATTTCCCGATTTCCTTAATGCCAGTTATCAACAGATTGCAGTGAAATTTTCTTTCTGACAAATATGCACCTCTCTAAAATTCTTTGTCTTACCAACAAAGTGCAAAACCTTGTGATAGAAGTTTATCAAAAAGTAAGAGAAGTAATTGAATTGGTTTATTTTGCCCAGTATTCAGAAAATGAATGAGGATTTTTGGAGTGAGTCCAGAGGATGATTCTGAATTTGATGGGAAAAGTACTAGAAGAAAGGATAATTTTGTGAATACAGTGGTGGAAAAAATACAGGAAAGCTGTGTTCTAGAAGACTGCTCAGGACTTGGGGAAGATTAGTGGAACCAAATGTCAGGTGAATGCTCCTGTCTCTAGAGCGGTTAAAGCTAACCGTGCTTATTTGAAGGATGAGAAGCCCGGCCTGTTGGCCAGTCCTGTCAGAGCCACAGGTTTTAGGAAACTATTGTTGAGCTTCTGTCTTGGAGGTACTTTTCCTTATTTGCAAGTCTTGCTAACCACCAGGGTATGATCAACATTTGGCAAATCAGACTCTTCAGCTGTGGTGGAATGATAAATGTAATGAAGGTTTTGATCTTCAGCAGCCTGTTTTCTTCTTCAGGCTATGATGTTCAAAATAGGAAGATTTTTTTGTTGTTGTTGCACTAAATTGTGTGGTTAACCACTGTGGTGGCTTCAAAGTTAATGCAAAGCAATCTGGAGAAGTACATCATGTCGTCGTTAACAAGTCGGCCTCGGATTCCCTTAGGAGCAGCTCTTGCCAGAGCTGTGCACAGTGCAGAGCAATAGCATGGGTATTCCCTGTGGTAGCTGGTGGTCTGCATGTCCATTGTTCTTCTGACTCTTGAAGTTGTGCTGGGAACTCTTTTCACAGAAAAATGTAAAAAAATAAACCAAACATCTGAATGCTAGGCAGATGATACTTGGGTGAAGGCAGTTTTATTGGTAACAGCCAGGGAGTTTACTGGCTGTTGCATTATGCATGACTTCTCTGGCAGTAGGAAGAAGTATCTGAGCAAGTCTCTAAGACAGACTGATAGTATTTGAACTATTACTGATCTCCAGCACTGTCAGGAGCTTGCGTTTGGAGGAAAATGTGTGAAAATGCCTATATATGGTAAAGTCCTATGGTATAATGCTATCAGCATACCTAAAGAATCCTCCATTTTTCTAGTATACATTGGGATTAAGTAGGTTATGCAGATTTTGTTTGGGTTTTTTAGAGTGTGTGTGTATGGTGGTTTTTTTTAATGACTATTATTTATTTTTACTCTCCATATTGTATACTTAGTTCTGTTACTTTCCTGGCCATTCTCTGTATGTTAACCCACTTATCTCTTTGATTTCTGTAGTCTTTCTGCTTATCCTGAAAGGCAATACATGGGTATTTCTTCCCCAAAAGAACTGTAGAGTCAAATGACCAATATACAGAGGAAATAAAAGGACGAAGAAAGGCTATGCAATAAACACTTTCCTTTATCAGTGTGGAAATACCCAGCTTAAATTGCACTGGTCAATAAATAGGTACCTTACTCTTCAGATGACGTGACTGACAAACAGAATGAATCGTGTTAGAAGTGCAAAAAGAACAATTTTTAAAATAACTAAATAATTAAAATTTTTGGGCAGGTGGAATGAGTACCAAAAGGTACAGGCTCAAGTAGCACCTTCAAACTTGGTGCCAGATCTGGCTGGCTGACTTATGTTTTACACCTTGAAGTAGAGTTAGGTCAGCAGCAGGTAGGAGAAGTCAGCTTTGTCCTGCAGATGTGGAACTTTAGATTTTCAGGAACCTGTACTTGGATCCAGCAGGAGCAGTAAGTGGCTGAAAACTGGCAATTAGCCCCCAGAAGCTTTGTTTGTGAACCATCTTTGTGAAGATAGATGTAGTCCATAGAAGGATAGTTCACATCCATTCCCAGCCAGCTGTAGTCACAGCAATATTACTGTTTTTTAGTTTTTATCAAGCAGCTAAAAAAAGCACATATGCTGTTCTTACGTTGTCTGTGCTGATAGATAAAATGATCTCCAGGGAAGTGGAGTAGACTAGAAATTATGTTCTGTGGTTTCAGACAAATGCTAGACCTTTTGCAGACTTCTTTGATCATGTTACTGTATTTTAAATGAACTGCATTTCAGTCGTAATCTTCTCTGGAAATACCAAGTTGAGCTTTTCATAGAAAGGAGCTATGCCTTATCGGAGTATATGAAGAGGAAAATAATTGATTTTTAGATAATCTCAGAAGCTGCAAGCAGAGTTTGTCTTTTGATCAACCAGAGCAAGTGTTAGGCAATACAGTTCTGAAAGGTTGACTTAGGCCAGATAAGGAAAGTTGTAGTGTGTAAAGCCAACTGAATATTGTACGAATGTCAGGAATGTAATGCTGAGTCAAACCAGTGTGACCAGAATTGCATGCAGCACTCCAGTGCAGATTACAGCAGGGACTACACTGTGGCAGAATGATGTTGGCTGCTTTGTCCTCAGTAGTCTTTTTGGTGTTTCATAGTGCACAATTCCATACTGCACAATGCAGCAAGGATTTCAGGGAATGGTCTGTGATTTCCAGACATCCTGTATCGAATGTAAATCAGTCGTCTCTAGACATTTGTATTTGACCAATTCATGTTACCTGAAAAGCACCCAGTCTTGTTTTGGAGACATCAAGACTTGAAGCATGCACTGTCTCTTTGGTATTTAACCAAATAGTTAATTATCGTGATAACATTTTAAAAGTATAATTTCTTATATAAATTTATTTGGCGCAGGTCTCAACTTTTGTTTTTCTCTGTTATTCTGTTTTTAAATGCTGCTTTCTGTACATGATGTTTAATTTCCAAAACATAAGACAAATATTTTTTTGATTCTGCCAGTTGTTATGGCAGAAACTGGTGACTGGCCAGGTCTCTGAACTCATATTTGGTGTGCAGAAATAGCAGCTCACACTCATGTTACTGGGTCCACTTCCTTGTGTTTCTGACCAGTAGGAGTATGGATCTCTTGGAATTTTCCCCAGCTGATCCTAGAAAGTCTCCTTCTCCCCTCTCTGCTAAGGACCTTGCTTTTGGAACATAATAATGTAGCCTTGTATGCAAATTTTCTCTTAGGGTCACCTCAGGCTGGGCAGACTTTGTTCTACCACTGTCTTCCACCTTCCTTTGGTACCTAGTCACAAGCCCAGTGTCCTCAGGGTGCCCCTGGTGTTCCATGACCTGTTCAAAGGCACATGATGAGACCCAAGGAAGCCACTCTTTGTTTCAGACTATTTTGTACTAATTCTAGATCTGTTTATTCTTTAAAGACTTCTCTCCAGTTATTAGCATAATTGAAAAATCTAATTTAAATGCATGATTTTTTTTGTTCTTTCTAAACACAGAACAAAAATAGTTGCTGAGCACTCATTTGTCTCTGTCACCAACGTTTTTCTTGCCTCTGGATAGTAATGAACTGATGATGTTGCTGAAATCATTTCATTGTCCTCAGCAACTTTCTTAGCCATTTGTCATAGTATTCACAACATACAGTATTTTCTGTCAGTGTTAAGCTACCTACAGGTTTAGAAACTTTCCGAAGGTATATGTAGCTTTCGACTCCCTCTGGTGGTCTGGCAATGGAGCTGGCAAACAGTTTAACTGCTCGTAGTGACAGCAACAAGAAACATGTTTGAATGCAGTAAGACGTTGTATTTTGATTTTACCCTTAAGAAATAGGCAAAAATGGTACATGGCTGGTTTTCTGTGTTGAAAACCAGAGGCCTAATAAAGTGCAAAACCGTTGTATCTTTCTAAAGACATATAATTTTTTTTTTTTTTTTTTTTTAAATCCAGAACATTATTCTGGACACTGTTTTCATAAATAAGTAAAAAGAATAGGAAAACGTCTTTGCCTCTGAGGTTCAATTTGTCTAGGAAGTTTGTTTTTTTTTTTTTTTTAGTTTAAGCTAGAAATTAAGCTACAGACTGGATCACATCCACAATTTAGCTGAACTGTGTCTCTCAGTTTTGTTATTGTGCAAAGACTCTGCGGGGACCCTTTTCATCTTCTTCCCTACAAGCAGTGTTGGACACCAGTTTGAAATACAGCAGGAAAGAGGCTTACCCTGGCTTTTCCCTGAACTTAAAAGTATCCAAAGCACTTATCTGAAATTCTTGGGTTTTTGAACAAGACTGAAATATTTTACACTGACACAATAAACATGAGAAACAGCAAACTATGGCATTTTTCTTCCCGTTTTGCTTCCTATTTTTTACTACATGTTAATATAGGATAGCAAATTTACTGGCACCATACCATTGTAAAAATACAGTTGTGGAGCAAGTCACAATTCAGATATAAATACATTTATTCAGCCTCCAAAAACCAGTGGAGTGCATTTTTTTTTTTAATTCTGGGAGGTGACTTTTTTCCTGGTGTTTGTAAATACATGGCTTTGTGGTGCAGAGGATATTTCCAGGCACAGTGTGGCAGGTTTAAAATGTAGTATGAAACACTGAGCTGGAATAATATGAATTTAATATATAATGCCAGCTGAGTGATACTCTGTTGCCCTTTCACTAGCAGTGCTGGCTCCCATTTCACATGAATGGGCTTGGAAAGGATCTCTTTTGAAGTCTGACTTTTTATTTTTTGCAGCACATTTAGTAATTAAACTTTGGATTCAGACAATCAGTATCAATGACTGCTAGCCCCTGTCATTTTTTGAAAGACTGTGAATTAGCATCAAGGGATTTCATAAAAGTGAAAAAATCTGTTTGCCAGATTGTACAGGCATATATTCCATTTTAAGTATCAATTGCCCATTATCTCACAAGTGCAGTATGAACTGAATCACTTTGAAGGCAACAAACTACAAAATCAAAAGTCCATTGTGAAGAAAGCTTTTCAGGTTCCTAAGTTTTCTTGAGTTATTTTGTGTATGATTTTAACTTTCAAACAGCCATAAAGGCTTAATGGTTTAGAAAATAATATACATTTGCAGATGAAACTATTTTATCTCTAAGAAAATAAAATCATCTAAGTACAAAACCTTGAAATGTTGAAATAATTTGATAAAGTTTATTTCACTTCTTATATGACTGTCTTCCTTGCTATGAGGCAGGGGTGGCAGTTTTTATAATGGGCACGTTGTCAGGCTGTTGATTTAGTGGATACTGTTCAGCCTCACTTTACTTCCCTTCCAACAGCATTTTTATACTCTCAAAAAGGAGACAAATGTCACTGTGAAATTATTTTCTCAAACAATTTTCATATGGTCTGTTCTAAATGTCATAGATTACTGACTTCAGTAGGAATGGAGAGCTGTACAGTTACCTCCTTTCGCTAACAATGTTGTACTAACTGAAAAAAAAAAAAAAAACAACTTAGGTTCCAGTAAAATTTTTGCTTCTATAATAGTTATGAGCTGTGCTCTTCACTGTAGAGAAATTAATTATCACACTAATGAGTTTTGGCTTGAGAATTTTTGCACTTCACATTTGAGAAAATAGCAGACGGTAGTAGGAGTTGATTGTGATTGCCTTAAAATACAAATAGTATTTGAATTGCATCTCTGTTCACTTGCAGTAGGAATATATTTAACATTCTAATAGGCATTACAATGCTGATTTGAATTGAAAGACAAAAGATTGGTAAAATTACCTTTTGGGCTGAGGAGAAGCCTTTTAATATTCACTTTATTTTATTTTACTATGGATATAAAACAAGGACTTCTGTGCTGTCTTCAGTAGCATCATATTTCCCTCAAAATTGTTTTCTTTCTCTTATGTATGCTACAGATAGAAAAATAGTTTTAATAATCAGCACTATGACTAGCAGTTTCAGAGAAACCTTTTGGAAAAAACCCAACATACCACTGGTCAGTGTGCCAAACTAAAACCAGAGTAGTAGGTAAACTTGCGTATTAAACACTTTTTCTTTAAATAGTGAAACAACACTGGCCATTAAGCATCACTAACCTTTGACACAAATTGGCTGTTAAGCTTGGATTCTTCCCCACCACTTCGGTGGTGAACAGTATTTGTCTAAGAAGCCAAAAATTCAGTCTGGAATAAAAACCCCATTGACCCTGTAAGTTTGCTTGCAGGAGTTTTTTTCCTCTCCTCTGAATTTTGAGCATTCTGTTTTCATATGTTACCTTTATAAATGTGAGTACTTTTTGGTTTTTCTGATT
The DNA here is from genome assembly GCA_013397865.1 of Struthidea cinerea. NCBI lineage: Eukaryota > Metazoa > Chordata > Aves > Passeriformes > Corcoracidae > Struthidea > Struthidea cinerea. Next base: position 1,701,708 of record VZTI01004088.1, on the reverse strand, counting down.
CCTTGTTATAGAATGTTGAATATCCTAAACGAGATTAAAGTGCTACTTTATTTAAGTCAGTTTATATTCTCTATAGCTTTAACATTGTCACATTAACAGTTTAAAGGCCCATCACACCTGTTTCTTATAGATCTGTGTGGAGAAAGTTTCTTTAGCAGATTTATTGTCAGGTTATGAGAAGTATGAGAGTACCCTATCAGTGTGTGTATTGGGTTTGTGCAGCCCGGTTTTGGTAGTGGAGGGGACACTGCAGGAGTGGCTTCTGTGAGAAGCTGCTGAAGCTTTCCCCCATGTCTGACAAAGTCAATGCCAGTTGGCTCTAGGGTGGACCCACTGCTGGCCAAGGCTGAGTTCATCAGAGATGGTAGTAAAGCCTCTGTGATAATATATTTAAGAAGGAAAAAGAGTTATTGCACAGATGTAATTGTGGCCAGGAAGAGGAGTAAGAATGTGTGAGAGGAACAACTCTGCAGACACCGAAGTCAGTGCAGAAGGAGGGGCAGGAGGTGCTCCAGGCACTGGAGCTGAGATTCCCATGCAGCCCATGGTAAAGACCATGGTGAGGCAGCTCTGCCCCTGCAGCCCGTGGAGGTCAACAGGGGAGCAGAGATCCACCTGGAGCAGGTAGATGCCCATAGGAAGGCTGTGAACCCATGGGAACATGCTCACGGCAGGGACCTGCAGACCTATAGAGAGAGAAGTCCATGTTAGAGAGCAGTTGCTGGCAGGACTTGTGACCCCATGGGGGACCCACACTGGAGCAGCCTGTTCCTGAAGGACTGCACCTATATAAAGGGACCCACACTGGTGCAGTTCATGAAGAACTGTAGCCCATGGGAAGGACTCCTCTCCCTGANGGAGGAGGTAGAGCCTAGGAAAGAGGGGGGAGGGTGGGGGGAAGGTGTTTTTATGATTGGGTTTATTTCTTATTATCCTGCTCTGGTTTTGGTTGGTAATAAATTCAATTAATATTCGCAAATCGAGTCTGTTTTGCCTGTGACAGTAATCAGTGAGTGATTTCTGCCTGTCCTTATCTCAACTCATGAGCCTTCCATTATATTTTCTCTCCTCTGTCCACTCGTGGAGGGGAATGATCGTGTGGCTTTGGTGAGTACCTGGCATCCAGCCAGGGTCAAACCACCACAGTGCATAACTGTGTAGTGAAAGGCCCTGTTTCTTCATATTAAGCTCATGAAATTGCACTGAACAATCCATTATTTCTCTTCCCTCTGTGTTTGGGGGGATTGGAGTGGGAGAGTTGGCATAAGGCAAAATGGTTGACCAGTACATCTTTGTTACTCTTCCTGCATTTTGAATTTCTCTCCTTTTCCGAAACCAGGTATGTCTCTGTATTTGCTAGCCAGCTGCCTCACTGTACAAGCAGACTATTTCTAGCCAAGTAAAGGTATACTTTGGTATGCCCCAACAGTGTAATAAATAGGCCATTTCTAGAAACCAACACTTTGTTTAAGGTTGAAAAAATAAGGGACAATTGACAAATATGCAGGATCATGCTTCTTTTCTCTATTACTTTTATGCTATTCATTCCAAATCCATTATTGTGTTCCATCATGGGTCATCTACAATGGAATTTTCTCAGAGCAGTCTTAGGTGTATGGAAGCTTCATTAATGTCAAAGCAGATTTTCTAAGCATTTCAAAATGTGCCAATTCCTTTTGCAAAGATGTCTCACTTCATAAATAGGAGCTGTTGAGATAATAGGCCTGATGAACTGTAATGTAAATATTTTAATACTATTCTTTTGCTGGTAGCTTTTAGTGAAATGATGTGATCAGTGCCAACAAAATGTGTTAAAATTGTTGTGAATCAATATGAATAATCTTCATAGACAAATTAGCTCTTCTAGAAAGTTGAAACTTTAGTTTTCATAGTCTTATCTGTAAAAGAATTAGTAGTTATAATATCAAACATTTTGAATTCTCATTCTTTTCCTCCCTCATTTTTAACTTGTCTTTTCTCTCCAGTAAAAAAAACATAATCAGTTTGATGTTCTCTGGATCTTCTGAAAAATCATGTAGGCAAAAAAACCTTTATTACTTATTTCTTCTTTTGCTTTTGTTACATTATTAAATCCTCTTTCCAGTCCTGCAGTACTCCATTGTATTTTTTAAACACTGTTATGTTCTGCTACCATTTCCTTTCACTTTTAAAATCTGAAGATTATTTTGTTTGAAATGGGATTGTAACCTAAAGGTGCTATAAAAGCAACTTGACAAAAAGGCAAATTACAATATCTGAATTTTGTGTTGTTATGCTTTCAATAACACTGGGAATGAATAGTAAATTACTTGAAACACTGAACAAGACATTTCATACCTGTCATAAAGTTGCAATGGCTGTGATGGTCTAAGGATGATGGAAGCAAAACAAGATTTTTTGGAAGTAGATATTTATTACATTGAGGATATAGCTGGGGAACACACTAACAAGCTTTTAGTTGTTTTAGCCTGGGTCTGTTCCTGGTCAATTAGTGATTCAGTGGAAATTGTTGATCTTTAAAAAGATGCATCCTGTTTCTCATGTTTCAGCTGATGAACAAAACCAAGCAAAACTTCAGAAAGCATCTGTGTCTAGTATATGTGAACACACACAACCCAGACAATTGTTTAGAAATTCTGTTATGTGAACAACTCTCCCAATGCCCACAGGCAATGTCATGTTTACGTTTAATGGATCTATTTATAGAACAGCCAGTAGTTTTACATTTGCCCATATTTGACTTCTGACTTCGTGAACTTGTAATTTCTAAAGACTAACGTGCTAGATCCAGAGGAGTGCAATGCGTGTAAAAGCAAAAATTGCATTCATCCTCTTTTTTGAATCTTCATCATCATCTGTGTGTCATCCTCACAAACTCAACCAAATTCAACCAAATTGGCTTCACTGACTTTTCATTTCTGTGGATGGAAAGAATCAATTGTACAAGTCTGCACTATGACCCAAGGATGTGGAGCAAGACATATGAATAATTTGAATTCATGCTGTATGTAGCTACACCATATCTCTGCAAAACCTGTTTTCTGTCAATGGGCTGTATCCTTGTTTTGTGAAAAGTAAATAGCAATTTGTGAATTTTTTTTCCCAATTCGGTGTTTTTGCTACTTTTTCAGTGAAAATCAGTCACAGCAGCAGCTTCCAAGGTGTATATAAATTTGTGGAACTGGTGTGTCACGTATGTGTGATGTAGTGTTTGATAAAGATACAAAGTACCATCGGAATTGTTTCAGCAAGTGCTTTTGTTCCAGCTAAATGTTGGAAATGCATTTCTTTTCTCAAAACACAGGGCATAATCTCTGTACCTTGCTTGTCCTATGGTTTTCGACTAAGGAGCAGGTGAGCCCTGAGCTGGTGGCCACGCTGGGGTCTGCTTGGTCTGGAACATGGTGTGTAAGCGTCTGTCGGCTACTGGGACGGCAGAGACCGCGGTGAGGGTACAAAGATGGGAAAGCCAGAGGAGAGGGCCATTAAATAGACTAAAACCTCTCGACCGAGCGTGGGTGAATGGTTTCAAGGTGGGCGAAGAGGTGACCAGAGACGGGCAGGAACTAATTTTGCGTTACCTTTTTGTGGAAGGGGCAAGTGTAGCAGAGGCCGGGCGGTGTGTGGTCATCACTCGCCGGTGGAGGAATGGAATTAGCTGAACGTGCCATCCCCACCCCAGGTGTAAGCGGGTTCTGAGGGGCAGTTCCTGCCGGTGCTCGCAGCAGCGAGCCCGCTACCAGCGGCACTTTCAGCGGCGCGGCGGTCGCGTTAGGAAGCCTCCCCCTCTCCCTCCCCCTCGGGCTCTCCCCACGCCTCCCGCGGGTGCCCGGGCAGCGCTGTTCGGCGGCCGGAGGGACCCCTCAGCCCGGGCCGCGCTCCCCGCCAGGCCCGG
>VZTI01004088.1:1646227-1688388 GCA_013397865.1 Struthidea cinerea | reverse complement strand
TTTTTTTTTTTTTTTTTTTAATTGGGCATAATGATATTCCAAAAGTTATAGGATGTCTGAGGGAAAAATCATCATAAAATACTGCAGCATGCAGCCCTTCAGGTACTCTGAGCCTTCAATTTTACCTTTAGAGAGAGTAAGAGTTTGAGGGATTGAGTAGGAATAGTTTCTTTTCTCAGTCCCAAGCTAGATTCCCTCTGGGAAGGCTTGAAGCACCAGAACGGAGTTTACAAAGCAAATCTCAACTTCCTGGAATTCTGCACTTCAATGTACGGTCCCACTGGGATCCTGGAAATTTCATACTTGTCCTCTTTACACCTTGTCCCTTTCCTACCCTGATTTTTTTTTTTTTTTTTTAATAGTTGTGCGTTAGGACTTGAGTTTTTCATTTCTCTTTCTTTCTGGACTCTGGGACTGGCAGTTGAAGCAGCAGTGTTTTCTGTTCTTACAACTCCATGCTTCATCTAATTAATCTCACCTCATACAATGTCTTCATTTGGAACTAATGATAACCATGCTCTTTAGACTTCAATGCATTTGGACAATTGTGCTTTTTAAGAATCTGAAATAAATTACCTGAAATACTGATGATTTTGGTGAAGAGTGGGTGAAATGATACATGTGATATAACATGCTTCTAGATTTATCTGCTTGCTTACAAGAAAAGATTAAAGTTTGTTTGGCCAGTCAGATTCTGTAGGTATTTTGCTCTGTATTTCCTATTCCTAAATACAACCTATTCAAATTCAGATCCCCAGGGCCTGAGTATGAGGTTGAGCCTCTTTGCTTAAATCATTGTGGTAGGAGATTTTATCCTAATTATGCACTTCTTTTTCTTGCAGCTGTGTAATTCAGAGGAAAGGGAAATGAAATATTAAAAATACTTCTTTTCCTCTATGCCATTTGGCATGTAAGGAAGAAAAAGTGTTTCTCTCCATGCTCTTTCTTGCTCTAGATGTTGAGCTGTTGAGGGAGGCTCCCTAAATAACATATAACTATCATTGTTAGCACAGGATCATGTGTATTCTTGCCAGTGTACCACAGGAGCATGATATGGATGTGTAATTGCAGAGAAACATCTGGTGCATGGAGACTTGATAACAGGAGCAGGGTTGTTGATAGTTGTTGTCACCGTTGTGATAGCAGTTGTTATCCAAGAGGTGTGTTTCCCTTATACCTTCCAAGTATTTCCTTCTGAAAAAAGTAATTATCAGACCCTTAAAAAAATTACTTTTTCTGCATTAATATTAAGAAAGCTTGAGAAACCGCATATATAGTAGTCATGATCTAGACAAACTTCAGTGTTTTGCTTTGGTTTTTATCTGAGACTGTTGAACCACCACAGGAAAAGTAATACTTTACCAAAGCAGTTATTTGGTGCCCCACAGAACAACAGGTAGCAAGCAGGTTCATTAGGTCTATTGAGACCACATCACCATTCACTATGAATGTATCTTGGTGCACTCTGGAATTGAATAAACTTTTAAAGTCACTTCTTGGAGTGAATTCTGAAGGTGAGAGAGAGCTCGTAATCTGTATTCAGCTGTGCTTATTTTTTTAGCTGTATGCAATGTTGCCATTCTTTTCTTTCTCTCTCCTTCTCCCTAACCTTACTTTTTGAGAGGAATTTAGACTAGATATTCCTCTCACCCAGCCTGCTAACAACCCCTACGTTCTTCAACAAGTACCTGGAGGTTGTGGTAGCATTCACCAGAAAGATGACTATTTTCCATTTTAGCATGTGATTCAGTGGATGGTTCAAGATAGACCATGGTTTTAACCTAAGTCAGTATTAGTATTATGAGTAATCTTCATCATTCTTGACCAAGGATAAATGAAGACTAATCCTCTATTTTAATTCTGTTTTTCTGTGCATAACTGCTTCAAATCCTGATACTGTGGTGAAGAATTTGCTTCAAAAAGCAGATATTAAAAATAAAGTAGCAAAGCAGTTTTCATTATGATATTTTTAGAGACTATTTCACAGAGACACGGCATGGTGTGTTTTTTCCTACCACCTATTTATGCCAGCCCATATTTTCATTTTGAAGATGATTACTATTGATCCATATTGCAAAGAGGAATAGCCATGTCTACACAAGGCTCTTCTCAAGCCATTTTGTACAAGTGTCTAAGTTTTCTCTAAGATGAAAGAAAGCAGCTTACATGAAGTGTCTGTGTTTTTTGTTTTTGCTTTGAGTGCTAAGAGAAATGGGCATTTCACCTAAAGCATCCTTGAGTTTGTCTTGGAGTTCCAAGGTGCTCAGAATTGCCTTTGCTTATAGGCAGAGGACATCCTATTAGTCAGGTGGATCATTTCAGTGATACTGTGATGTTGCAGAAACAGATGGGCAAGTTAGGCTGTTCTTCTCCAGTTAGGAAATGGTTCTGCAATGCAGTTGTGATATAAGTCATCAAATACCCCCTAAATCTGCCAAGTAATTGTTGTTGATGAATTTTTCAGCAGAGAAATACATGAATAGGAGGGAGTCTTTCCTTTAATCAAGAACTGTATATTGAACCATAACTGTCTCAATTTTCTAAAAGTGGGACACTGGTTTGCATGATACTGAAACTGTTTTTGAACAGTTTTTCTTCTGAAACATCTATTTAGACTGGCTGAAGGAACACTAGACTTCATGGTATCAACTTTACAGAGTTTAATTCTGTCTCCATAAAGTGTCTCATAGAAGACTATCATCTAGATCACTCATGCTGTGCTGGAAGAAAAAGCAATTTCTACTCAAACAGTTCTTATATTATTTCAGGATGTCTTAAGGGATAGCTATAACTAATGAAAAACTCTGCTAGAGCTGTGGCTCTAAATGGTTTCTTTCAGAAATGTCCATGTAATTGGAATTTTGTTACAAGCACCATTGAATGTCCTTCTTACTGGCACAGAATGGTTGACACGATAAAACCAATGCTTTGTTAATAAAATACTTGCTCAGTAACAATTTGATTTAAAAGTTTGTTGCCAATATCTGGCCCTGATTGATTGATTTAGCAGATGAGTGACTCAGTAAATAAGAAAATTCTGCTTTGCGGTGGTTTTTATGGGTTGCAGTCTGTGACCTGTTGTTTTCAAGTGTCAGTCAGCAGCAGCTGCACCAGTGCAGCACTTCTGTGATGAAAGTCAGTCTGACAGTAACTCTTTCTCTTGTGGTGCTGTGTCTCATGATCTACAGCAGTGGTACAGGGAAAAGATTGTCACTGTTGTACCGCAGCCGGAGAGAAATCGCGACATGGAAGTTCAAGTCCAGGAAGCAAATGGAATGGCAAGGGCCTTTATTATTATACAGACACATTTATATACCCTAGTTGCCTAAATGACATAAGGTCTTTGGTCCTTTAACACTCCACCTCCCAGGCTGGTTAGCTGAAACCTACAACACCCATTTCAAAATATTTTTCCAGTCAATATCATAACAAAGCTACATAACAACTGCAGGTGCAGATAGAGAGAATTCGTTTACAAAACTGTAGCACTGTTTTTCATAGCTTGGGTGAGAAAAGCAGGATTCTCACAGAATGCTGCAGAAAGCTGGAAAATTTCTTTGCTGAAAGCTTTTCAGCATCCACAAAGGGTGAGTTGTGCTGTGTATGAATGACCTAGAAGAGCAGCTTTTGTTTTGCTGCTTGGTCAGATCTGTGCTGCTGTTTTCTCCTCTCCCACCTTTCCTCTGAAGGAAATTACCGGCAGCACATGTTGCTGCACTGTGACTGTCTCTAGCTACTGTGTAAATCATTATCTTCTCTGACTTGCATCAATGATGGGAACAAAATATCTGGGTCCTATAGACTACTTTGATTCTCATCTTAAGGTGCCTGGATAGTTTCAGAGTATGTGCCAGCTTGAATTTAAGGCTTTGTTCTTGCTTATGTCCTGTCTTTTAAAACATCCAATTTCTAAAGTTTTCAAGTCATTATCAGAGAGGTGCAACTTATCTTAGGGTGAAGGGGGAAGGATGAGAGAGGAAAGGGAGAGAGAGGATAAATTAAATTTTCCAGAGGTGGCTTCTTGTTTCTCTCCTCTTACTTTCCCCAGTGTGAGAAATTCTGCTGTGTATAAGAGAAAAATAATCTTACAAACTTTCTGTAGAGTGCTAGCTAGATCTCTGTCTATCCCTGTCTTGTTCTACTGTGGCCCCAGAAAGAGGTGAGAATTGGGTCTTCTAAAGCTGGGCTTCCTCTTTCTGTGATGCAGCTGATATGGCTACACTTTGCTCTTGCGTGTGCCAGTGCTGTTGTTTGGTTACAGGCAAAGTGATTATTTTCCCCATTTGTAATAGAAATGATTTCAGCACTTTGTTTTACAAATCCTCATGCCTCAAGGTGTGCATTTTCATACCTAGCAGTGAAAGGTTTATTTTCTTTTTTTTTGGTGTCTGACCTGTTCTTTGGCTCATCTGTTGTAAGAATCCAAGCTAGTTGTTTCACATGCCTCCTTGACAATCTTGCAGTTAATATAAGCAAAACATACCTGGCAGCTGGTGCTGTCGTATAGCTGTTTGTACCTCTTTCTCCATAGAGATAGATCTACTGTATTTAACTTGATTGTTACAAGATGCTTGTTACAAGAGTGTGGACCAGAACAATTTTTGAGACCTACTTGAAGGGGTGCATGTGAGAGGGAAAGATACATGTGCTACTTTCTTCTTTGGCACTGCTGAAGTTCTGCTATTTGAAGTGTTAAAGAATGTCAGTGATAGACCTCACTCTTTTCATTGTAAACAGCCTTGGTGGCATTTCATCTCCTCAACCAAAGCACTTGTTTTAGAGTGTCATTTAGATTCTTTGCTATGTTTGACAATCTTGTTTCCTCAACCTTCTTTGGAAATGGAGCTTGCTCAGCAAAGCATTGAACTGAATAAAAGGGAAGAGGAATGTTACTTGTTAAATGAAATACTTTGTTTTCGATGAGTGCAGGTCAGAGAGAAAGTATCAACTTGCACATCCCTTAAAACATAAAGTAACCAGTTTGGCATATTTTCACCCTTTTTTTAAGTTGCCACTTAACTTTAAAAATACAATTAGCAAAATTAAACTTCATTGTTCTTCTCCCAAGTGGGACCTCAAGTATTATTTTCAAGGTCCATTCCTGTTTGTTGATCCCCTTTTTAAAGAGGCTCATAAACAAAAATTGTGTACTCGGAACAGACTCTGAAGTCTTCTGAATATTATGAGAAAAATACCTGTGCTGAAAGGACCCCCCAGTGACTGAGTCTTTGATAGGCAATTAATTTCATACAGCGAACTTAAGTTCAGTTTTGTAAGTTTGGAGCAGGCCTCTGATCTCTGAGAGCCTTTCACACAGCCCACGTTAAACTCCTTGAACCAAACTAACCTGCCTTGAATTGATGTACAAAATCAGGTGTCTTTTCTGTGCTTGCACTTTAAACTCTTTGATTTCCAGAGAGAAAGAATAGTTGCAGAAAGTGCAGTCCTATGGAGTGTTATGCTAAAGCTATCTTTGAGCAGGGTAATGTTGGTCATAATATATGATTTTATTATTTGTTTGTAATAATATTGTGGCTATGGTAATGAAACGTGGTATTTGGAATAAGTCTGTTACAAAGGAGATTTGGGCTGAAATACCATGTTTAGATTTGGTCACTTTAATTTCTTGTTTAGTTAGCAGCTTGAAACTGAAGCTACACGAGTTGTTGATAATATCAATTATGCTATGACTTCTGTTTGAAGGAAAAGAAAGCATATGCAGAAAACAGACTGCAACAAAATAGATGCTGAGTATCTTTAAAAATGAAAAAAAATCATTGTAGCATATTGGGTTTTTGGAAAATTTTCTTTATTGCAATTACAATTGTCTGTACCATTTGTGCTTTTTAGTATATGTATCAGAGCTTGCGTAAAATATGTTGATATTGATGGATATAACTCTATTTGATGGAAAAGTCTCATGAAATGAAGCACTATGCCCTGCTGCGTTGTACAAAGGGGAATGCAAGTCTCTGATAGCCTGGTAGGTTATGTCAGAGTGTGAAAGAGCTGGCCAAGGCCATTGCATGGACACCCCTTTTTTGAAGGTCCTTGTGGTGGAGGGTGGTTCTTGGTGCCTGGAAAAGGGTACATACGGCCATTTGCAAGGAGGGTCCAGGGACTGCAGGTTGATCAACCTAACCTTAGGCCTTGAGAAGATTAGGAAGTATGTCCTGGAAGGATAAGGAGGTGATTGGGATCAATTGACATGGGTTCATCAAGGACAAACAAACCAGATAGCTTTTGGTGAAAAGTGATTGACTGTATGGATGGAGACAGTGGTCGGAGTCAGTGGACAAAAATCGCACCAAGGGAAATGTTGAGTGGATAACAAGCTAAAAATTTCCAGAAGGAGAACAGTCAAATGTTGTACAAGGTCATCTGGAGGGGTTTTGTAATGGGTGGATATGCTCAAAACTATGTATAATTCCCTACTGTTGAAGTATGTGTTTTATTTATTTTTCTTCACTTAGTACATTGAAATATCTTTTATTTTTCATTTTTGCTGAATGGCCTTCAATGAAAGAGTGGCAAAACGAGTGTAAAACGAGGCTTCACAGAAGCCTATGTGGCTGAGGGGGGAAGCACTCTGGGATTTCTAGCTTGGGCCCTTTCCTAGGGGAATGCAGCTGCCGGTGACTGTTGGAGCTGGTGGCTGTTGCTGCTACAAGGCAGTGGAGCAGTGGAGGCTGCGGACAAGGGATTTCAAAGCCTGGTGTTGGTCCCTCCAGGTGCTTATGCTGACAACATCTACTGGCCCTTTCCCTGGTTTTTGCTATACTCTGATATAATGTGTTATCCTTGGTTTCTAAACACAGAAAAGACTCTGTAAGCCATATTAAGCCATAAATGTGCTCAGTCCTCACTGGCTCACTTGTTCCCTGCTGCAGCTAACAATGGATTTCTTGTGCATTACTGAAATATTTCTTATTTACCTTCTGATTCTAGTTCCATTCAGAAATTTTATATTACCAGTGTGCAAGGAAGGAGGTTAACTAACCTTCAGTGCAGTATATCCCAAGTTATTTCTAAAATACTATAGTCTACAAACTTTGAGATTTTATATTTATCAGAATTTATGTTTAAGTTCTCCTATTTGTTATGAAACATGTTGGTCAAACTTCATAAACAGATCAACTTCATTTTTAAGTCTAAGTGCAAATGGTATGATGGACTTGCTGATGCACATTGAACTGCCGTTTGCCATATGAGCATTGGAGAGGTAAAGAAAAGTATTTTTTTGGTTGGCAATTAGTGATTCCTTGTTATACTGTAACTGTATTATTGTTATAGTGTAATACTGTAGCTGTATTATTGTGTGGTAGTAATATTATTGTTTTGAACTGGGAATGGTGTGCCTTTAATAAGTATTTGAAAGATGCAATTGTCATTGTTTATTGAAATGTCTCTAAAACAATGGTGCACCAGGGAGATAAACCAGAAGCTTTTTCCCCCTGCTTCCTTATATTTCAAGGCTGTATCCAGGGTTTTGAGGATAAATTGAGCAGAAGGTGCACAGTTCAGACAAAACAAAAACACATGTGAAGAGGCATAAAGTTGCTGTTAAGAGAAGACGATGCTTGTAGAAAGCAACACTTCAGATTGTTTGATGTTGTCTGATCTGGAGATGAGATGAGTATTCCTGAAATATTGGGAGAAGATTTGATGGGCTTCTTTTGGGTGAACTTTGGGAAAAGAACTGTTACTGAAAGTTTAGGATTGATGAATTTGACAATTGTGGTTGGAAAGACAGAAGATTAAGCAGGCTGGTAAGCAGGCTGCATCTGTAGTGTGTTTTGTCTTCATCTGGATGCTGAGAACTTTCCCTTCTGCAGTAGTGCTTAAGCAGTAAAACATGAATGAATGGTAGTTGAGAACAAATAAATGTTAAGTTTACTATGGATATCTTGCCCAGCACACCATATGAAAAACATAAATGGAAAAATAAATGCTCCTTATGCACCTTAGGCATTTCCTATTTGACTGGTCTCTTAAACTTTCTCTTGAAGAAATTGTGGTTTAAGAATCAGCAGATAGCTGGAAGTTTTAGGGAAAAACTTGTAGGTTTTTGTCTTTCTGCTTGGTAGGACACCTTACAGGACAGAAGCTTATAGCTTACTACAGTCATAGCTTACTGTAGAATGGCATTGTACTGAAATTTGTTATATTAAAAGATAGTGCTGATGAATTTATACTTCCTGAAATACATATATTTCCTGAGAGAAAGCTTTTCCTCTGCAGTAACACTGACTTCTGCATGCTCTGGTCTTTCTGCCGCTTTCCATAACTTCTAGGGACCATGCTAAAGGTGGTGAGCACTTTTCTGACTGTTAAACTTTTTTGTTAATCTTTTCCCTTTTAAAAAATCTATTTCATTTATTGTTATTACGTATTTGTGTTACATATTCAGACATTGTTTGCAAGATATGACCTGGTCTTTTCAAGTGCCAGAAGGGTGATGACTTTTGCAGCCCTCTTCTGACTAGAGGAAAAGCTCAACGCATTTCAGTAGAAGAAGTTTAGTGGTCCTGGATAAGGGTGAGGTAGAGCATTACCAGTTTCTTGAGTTTCGGAAGTGTGCTGGGTGTAAGCTTTGCTGGGCAGGCTGGTATTCTGTTCTACCTTCAGGTCTGAGAAGTGGTGGTAAGCCCTAAGAAGTGGGGAGAGGGTTGAGAAATGGACTGCCGTACCGAAGACTTGGGATGGCTGGAGCCTTGACAAGGTCTGAGGGAGATCTACAGAGCAGATATGGATGGTGATCAGAGACATAATGAGGGACATGTAACTTCAAGCAAATAAATTAATCCAGTGATATTTGGATTCGTAGTTGAAACCAGTTTTTTGGTGAAGTGACTATCAGAAGTGTATCTTGTCCTGTTCAGAAGTTCAGAAAGCTACATAAAGCTTTGGAATCAAGTGCTGCTTTTTGAGGAGGAAGGGGAGAATACTGACTTGACATTAATGTTTTAATTCTTTTTCTTGTAGAACATGGGAGACTTGATTCTACAGTGAATCAGGCAGGGAAAAGATAAATCGAAAAGTAAAACAAAGTATCAGATGACGTGATAAACCTGAATACTTAATGCTGTGTTTGCTTTGGTTAGTTTGTGTTTAAAATTCAGGCAATTAGTGAAATAAAATTATTTCTATTACTTCCTGTGCTTGTTATTTTTACAGATGACATGGCAGAGCTTCTTCTTGGGGAGTCCAAACTAGAACAATTTTTGAAGGAAAATGCTCTTAAACACAGTAATAGTCCGCGGGGCCCCCAGCCAAAGCTGACGGAGGTCAGGAAACATCTCACGGCAGCGCTTGATAGGGGAAATCTCAAGGTATGTAAGTCGGCCTGAGCAAGAATTAGAAAAGTTGAACTTGACTGGAGTATTGAAGAAAGGTTCCTTAAATTATATTTGCAGGAGCTGAAAGTGAGATTAATACAAGAGAGCTTTTTCTGTCAGAACCTTCTAATGTTCATAACCATTCCGGTCCTTCTTTTACTTAACTATTGTTGTAGCTACTACATCAGCTTACCTCTTCTGTTCTCAACATCCATCTTTTGAGAGGTCAAAAGAAGCTTATTTTACAGTCATCTATAATATTTTGTTTTCTGTGGCTTCTGGGAATATTAATTTCTCTTTATTTTCTCTCTTCATTCTTCCATTAATTCTTTTTTTCAAGATACTTATTCTGCCCTGATACTTTGAAATGATGTGAATTAAATATGTAGGCTGTGGAACGTATATCATTAAGTTTTGATGCTATGTTATTTTCAACTGTGCTTGTGGTAGAAAAAGAAATCACTGGAGGAGTTGCAATGATAGGCTGCCTTTAAATAGTTTTATCACCTGGCAAAGCTGGTTTCCAGCTGAGAGGTATTTCTGGTACACGTGTAAATAAGTATGATAATATCTAAAATGACTGGTAATGCTTTTCAGTAACTTGCTGGAATGAGATTTCAGTAACTTGCTGGAATTCCCTTCTACTTCAAACTTCTCAGATATTACACAAGACAGGATTTTGTTCATTTGTTGTTCCGTTAGAAAAAATATTCTGGGGGTGACAGAAAACATACCTAATAATTATCAGAGAAAATTAGGTATGTTTTCTCAGGGAAAATTCTTTCTTATTTCTCTTCCTTTTAGCCAGAATTCCTACAAGAAGCCAACCTAATAATGGCCAAATTAAACTATGTGGAAGGTGATTACAAAGAAGCTCTGAACACATATGCCAGAGTTGGTGTCGATGACTTGCAGCTGACTGCAGTGCCCCCGTATCGGCTACGGATGATTGCTGAAGCATATTCTACAAAAGGTAAGATTGCTCTTTCCAGTATCATAATGTGGAAGTAGTTTTTTAAAAGTTAATTTTTATCTTGTCCAAAGATGAAGATTTTTTTTTAGTGTGAATGTCATCTACATGGTAGTAGAGTGCCATATTTGTAGATAAAATAAGAGGGTGGTTTGGGTCCTTTAAATTATTCAGGGTTTGTTCTAAGTTGACAAGACTTTTACCTCAGTTAATATTCTAACTGTGCTGCCACCTGATCAAATTTTTTGAGTGTATATATTTAAAAGTCCTTCCATATATAAATGTCACAGTAGCTGTGGCTAGATACTAAAAGTATTATCACTGTTGCTGAAAGTTAAGGGTTACAAAATGCAGTGCAGTTTTGTGGTGGCTGTGGGCAGAATGGAGACCCTTGATTCATGGTGATGCCTTTTACTGAATGTTAAAATGCTCAATCTAAGCTAGGTTGCACAGCTAAATTGCCACTTAATTGAGAAGAGTATTAATGACATGATAACTGACTTAAAGCAATGCATCACTTGTGCCATTTGATTTTTTGAATTTTTCTTATATGAATATAGTTTTTTTTTTTTTAAATTCAGAAGGTGGAGGTAATTAAGAAACGTTTTCTTTACTACTCTAGTATACTGAAAATTGTAATGCTGGCCTTGTGTCTTAAGGTGGCAGTGCCACTTCAGTTTAGAAAAGTCTGTAATAGACTTAGGGCTGGTCAGTGTGTTGGGGAAAATGGCAGTCTGTATGCCAGGGGTTTATTGGGATTTACTGAGTGAAGTGTTTGCTTTGATCTGCTGTGCTTAAGCCTGGGTTTGGTTGCCTATGTACTTTATGTTATGGCAAGAGGGGTGTCAAAGGCAGCAAAAAGTTTGTGAAAGACTTCAACAGCTTTGACTGACAACTGATCAAGGATTGTTTCTAACGTGAGTCTTGGAAGAGAGTGACTGTTTCCCACCAACACAGTCCTCTAGTAAACATTAAACAAGCATGAATCATGTCCTTTAGAGATGTCAAGGAAATAAGGAAACTAACTGGTAGCAGAGACAAAAGGATGCTTCGTAAGTCTGGTCACTATTTAGATTAAAGTGGGAAGTGGGAGTATAGAGGGAATTCTTGTATATGATGTAAATCTGCCCAGTTTTCTGAAACAGCATCTGTGTGGGCTTTTGGGCAGTGTCTGGTTTGGGTACACTTCCACTCAGGTTTGTGCATTTTGGCTGTTCGTTTTGTTTTGTTTTGTTTTTTAAATCTATGAGGATGCCTGTTGAATTTGTCATGTTCTCTCCATGGACTTGATCAACTTTAAGTATCTAAATTTTCTTTTATCTCCAAGGAATTTAACTGAATCTTTTCTCAGAGCTCAACTCTTCTGGCTCTGTTGTATTTGGCCTCATAAGGATAGAAAACAGTTGAAACCATGGTGGCATAAATTTTGCAGAAAATATTAGTATTATTAATTTTACTTAATTTAAACATAATGTATTAGAAAATAGAAAAACAGGTATCTTTTCTACTCTGGAATGTTTTGTAGGCTCAGATTAAAAAAAAAAAAACAAACCACCAGAACAGAAAACCAGCATATTTTCTGTCTAGATGTGTGGTTTTTTCCTTCTGATTTCAATTTTTATTCTTAAAACATTGAAATCTGTCATATGAGGCCTGATTTATCTTGATGGGACTTCATTACTTTGGTCACTTCTATTGGGTGACTGGCTACCAGTTTACCTGAGCACACTGTTGGGGCTTTTTTGTTGTTTTGTTCATGTTCAGGAACATATTTTTTTACTGTTGTGTTTCCAGTTTGAATAAAATTGTAGGATGGTTTGGGTTGGAAGGGATCTTAAAGATCATCTCATTCCAAGAGCCCTGCCATGGGCAGGGACACCTTCTACCAGACCAGGTTTCTCAAAGCCCCATCCAGCCCAGCCCTGAACACTCCCAGGGATGGGGAATCCACAGCTTCTCTGGGAAATCTGTTCCAGTGCCTCACCACGCCCACAGTAGACAATTTCTTCCTGATAGCTAATCTAAACCTGCCCCCTTTAAATTTAAAGCCTTTATTCCTTGTCCTATCCCTACATGCTCTTGTAAAAAGTCCCTCTCCAGCTTTCTTGTAGGCCCATTTAGGTACTGGAAGGTGATTTAAGGTCTGCCTAAAGCCTTCTCTTCTCCAGGCTGAGCAACCCCAACGCTCTCAGAAGATGAAAAAATTTTAATTTCCCTTCTTCTCATGGTGGAAGATTGCAAGAATATAGTCTTCTGTGTGTTCTAGAATGAGGTGGTAATCACAGAGCAGTCTTAAATTTAGTATTCAAAGTCTGGACAGGTTTAGAGTGGTTGACAACTAAATAGCATGTTTCTACTGAGTAGTGATGCCTTAGGTTTTAACTTTTGTATTCTTTCGGGTTCTGTACTATTTAGTGTGTAGCTCTGAAGTTTCTTGTAGCCTGTTAATTTCTGCTCTCTCATGCTAGTTAGACACAACAAAACCTCTCCAGGCCTGCTTCTCAAGGACACTCGGACCGTCCTAGGCCCAAACTGTGTAAACCAAAGACTCTAAAGGGGGGGCAAGCCTGGGGAAATTGCATCATTGAACTGAAGCTTTAATTGGAGAATTGACCCTGATATGTAAATGAACCAAACCTATAAGAGTGTGAAGAACTCGTGACCTGTCGTCCATCTTGCGGTCCATCTTGGCAGTAGCCTCTGGCTCCCAGGGTGTGCCTTTGAAGGCCTTCCAAATAAATACCTACCTTTATTTCTTTATTCTGTCTAGTCTCTGTTTCTAGGAGGACAGTTAAGGCATCAGTAATACATTTAATTCTCACTCTCTTCCCATTTTCTGGTGGATTTTTTTCTTTCTCCTTTTAAGAGTGAGCTGTAAACTTTACAGTCTGAATTTGGAGTCTCTTCAGAGGTGACTGAGGCTTGCAGGTGTTACCCAACTAAATACAAGTTATTCTTACAGAGATTTTGTGCTTCACTGGGATTGGTATTTCTGCTTGTATGTTCAGGATAACTGGATTATATAAAGACAAAACTCTTCAGAGTATTCAGATTTTATTTCTTTGGCAGTCATAGTACCATGTTATTAAGCAGTGAGGGGCTGTCCGTGCCTTATTGCAAGCATTGGCCCAGCTGCACCATTTCGTGCTGCAGAGGCAGTGAAAGATACCTGCTGAAATTGCCCCATTTCAATCCAGTTCCAGTGGATTTGCAGTCTTGTATACTATTGTGTAGCAGTCCAATATGGATGTTCTTACCACTGAGAAAGGAAAAAGGCAGATAACAAACGGTAGCTTTTAATTGCCTTAATTTTTTTTTTCATTATTTAAGGTGGGACCACCTCCACGTACTTACCTTTTCACTCTGAGGCTTCATTCTGTAACCTTAGAGGTGACGGATTGAGAGGGATGCGTGAGTTGACATGTTTCTTCTTCTACAGTTGTTACAGGGTACTTATATGAGCATGTTGCACTGTAACCATTGACAGTTCCACAGCTCTCAAGAAGCCCTTGGAAATGACCTGCTTTCCAGATGACTCATTTTACTCTTGCATGTGGAACATCAAAGCATGTCTCTCTGTTCTTCACAGCAAAGGAAGGGTCAGTATGTGTGTATGGATGCAACAAAGTACAAAATGGATTCAGGGTCAGCTTCAAGCTAAATTTTGCTGGAGTTTTATCTACTGGTAGCTAAAAAGAAGGAGAAGAGGAGCAGCAGTAGTGGCAGTGGTGAGGAGAAAAAATGGAATTGGAACATGGAAGGGGAAACCAGAGAACTAAAGCCATCTACTGCCTGTGATGCACTCATGAAGGGTGTCCTCAAATTTTTCATTACATAAATGAGTAAATAAATGCTTCTATATGAGTAAATATAAATGCTTCTATATATCTTTAAAAGAATGCTTTTAGTTCGTTATGCTGCTTATAGCTTTGGTTGAGGACAGCATATTTAGGAGACTATATATGAGAAGAGGGATCATATGGAATGATAGTAAGTCAAGCCAAGGTTTCAAAACTCTCAAACCCAGCAAGGAAGATTAGATGATTGTTATTATTTTCTTGGAAATATCTAGTTAGTGAAATGCTGCTTCAGATCTTCCAAAGGAAGTTTCTTGCTAGATTTGTCAAAATGCAACATTGTAAAATTGCAACAAAATTTTAAGAAAATCCTATCAACTTACCTTTTGAAATACTTTATATTTTCCTTACATGTGACTCTTTGCCAGCCTGTGATGTGCAGGGAATCACAGGGTCTCAGTGCCCGAGAAGTGCTGTAAAGTGGTTCCTTTCTGTTGCTCCGTCTAGGGAAAGTGTTCAAAATTGTTACTGTGGTGATAAAGGCATGGCTGTATTTTATCAGACTGAATAGCTCATGGACAAGTTGTTTGGTTTTAGTTTTTTCCTGGCTTCTGACAAAAAAAATTGCTGCTAACAGTGATGTCTTGTGCTTTATCCTGACTCGAAGACGATGTTGGATGATCTGAGCATCTGAAAAGTTTGCTGCTGCTGTGTCCATTAAAACAACAGGGAGCAGACTAACCATGCGAATGCATGAGGCAAAGTCTCAGAAACTTGGTTAGTAGAATTCCAATATTTTCCTGCCTTTCTTCACACTATTCCTCAAATTCACATGTTGAAAACAGAGTTGTAGTAGAAGATGATATTCTTTTGTGAAGTTAACTTCATGGACTAGCGTACTTTTTGACCTTATTCTGATGTTCTTGTGTGTGTGTGTGCCCATAGAATACAGTTCTGATTACACCTAGTGTTTTCTTTAAGGAAAGAACTGACTTCGATGCTGTGCTTCTGAGTAGTGATTCTGTATGGGTATGTAGAAGGTGTTGTGTGGGATAGACTATTAATAAAGTCATAGTTTTTGTATTAAATACATGATTTTTTAAAATTCAAAGACTTACTTGATGACATTCAGTGGGACATTTTTAAAATATAGTATAAAACATAAATTGATAAGATGGAGCTTTTCAAATCAATGGACCACTTAGTATTTGCAAAAACATGAGAATACTTACTTGGATCTGTTGGTTAGCTTTTCCCCCATCTGCTTGTAAATTCATTTGATGCATAAGCAGAGGAGAAGCATCCAATAAAACAATTTTCTGTAGCAAAATGTCTATGGTTGGAGTTGCCAGCTTGTTTCAAGAGGGTGTGATGAGGGAGAGAAAAATAGGCGTAAAAGTATGACATTGCTGAGGAGATAGGCAGGTTTGCGTGACTCTGTTGTGGCAATGTGTTAGCCTGAGAGCAGGTGTATGAAATTTCTGGAGCTGGCTCCCTGAAGCTGTTGCCTGTTGGTCACGGAGCATGTCATACCTTTAGTATGAAATTTTAAGGAGCAGTACAGAAAACAACAGATTTTGTTTCTTCTGCCACAAATATAACTTGGATATCAGTACCGGTTATTAGAGATGTCTCATGCGGATCGAGCAAAGCTAAGAAATGAAGTTGGACAGGGGGAGGAGGAAGGAAAGACAGTCTTGAGATTGTGGTGACAAGTCTTGGCTCCAAGTAAAATGTAGAGGTATTTTGCACATTTCTGGCTATATTAAATACTTGATATTTAAGTATCCTCATAGGAAGGACTGCTTTCTGATAGGTAGAGAAGGTTCCTTTGTTCAAAAGGTTAAGTTTGTCTCTTTAGGGTCTATTTGTTTACTTTCTTCACTAGATCAGTTTAATTGGCAGTGCTCAATTCTGAGACTGAAGACAATCTTGAACTCATGACGAATTGAAATAAGACAAGTTATGAATCCATGAAGAAGTAATTAGTATCTTTTTCTCTTAATGTTAAGCTTGTGTAACTAGCTTTAACTTTTCCTACTTCCTTTTCTTATAAGACCAATCAGAAAAAAAAAAAGTGCTATTGCCATACAGAAGCATGTATTTATAATCCATTTTAATATTGTCTGAAGCTAATAATCCCCTAGGGTTGTGGCCTCTGGGAACAGAACAATTAAGTTTCTGCAAGTTTTCATCAGTATGTGAATGAGGTAATATACTGGAAAGCACACATAGGCAGTATTCAAATACTGTGCAGGCAGTATCTCCTATGTTTCTAAGCAATTTTTTTTGCTTATGGAAGCAGAGAAAATGCATGCACAGTGGGATATTGAGGTATTATTTTGGGGAGGAGCAACTTGTCAGGAACTCTGAAATAGCAAGTATTTATTTAACTAGGAAATAAACTTACTGAAATTTTAGGTAACAATTCTGATACTGCTGCCTAAGTCAGAAGACGTAATTGAAAAAATGAGTTTATAATACTTGACATTACAAATTAGCAACCCTTTCTAAAAATGCTTGTAGAGGAACATAGTGATTTACAGGTCTGACGTTTCTTAAAGTCTGCAACTTTATAAACTTGATTTTAGTAAAGAGAATGTGTTTATAATTAACACAGTGTATAGATTCATAGACTACTTCAGGTATCTGTCAAGATGACTGTTGCATTGCATTAATGAATTCTTGTTATGTGTGTGAGTGATGCTGTTTTGTAAGTTAGATTGTGATGTTACAGAATTGTAGCCTTATTGCCACAGGTCATTTTACATCTTTATTACTTACATCTTTATTTGAATAACTGTGTTTACATTTAGAAGATGTATGTTGAGAAAGGTGAGACTGTCTTTACTGCTGCTGACCCATATTCAAATTTAATGTTGCATTTACCAAGTTAAATGATTGGCTATTAATTAGTTCTGTTTACAGAAACATGGAAATACTCATTAGGTTCAGTGGCAGTGTCAGGTTCATGTGGATTGCTACTTTGCAGTTGGGAAAAGATGCTGCACTTAACTTTAATCATATGCAATTGTAATGGGATCTTGTGCACTGCTAGCCTGTGTCAGCAGACACTGAGCAACTCTTCATGGAAGAATGCTAAATGAAAGCTGGTTTAGTAATTATGCTGGGGATCTCTAGACTCATTAGGCAATGGGTCAAGAACTCAGGTTTCTCCCCTCCTCCTGTCTTGCTGTGCAAATGTTGCAAACTGTCAGTGAGCATTTTGCAGACCATGGCAAGGAGGTCTACGCCATAGGGAGTTCAAATTTTCTCCGTTAAAGCTTTTCTTTCCCCAGACTACATTTATGACTTTTGCCCTGCTGGAACAGGGACTGGGAGGAACCCAGGCATTTGTCCTGCTTTCCTCAGTGCTGCTTTTAGCTCTGTTATTTGAAAGCCAAACTCTGAATGGGAATACTATATTTCTTATTAAAATAGAATTCTTTAGGACTTGAGAAGTTTGGTGGTGTCTTATTAGTTTCTTCGAAACCTTTAGAATTTCTTCAGAATCCTTCCTTTGGCAGAGTGAAGAGAGATTAAAATGTTGGGCCCAAATTAAAAAATAGCGATTCTGGCCTTCTTTTCTCATGCCACAGGAAGAGCAGGTATCACAGTGCAGCTTTGTCTTTTTTCCTTAGAGGTGCTTGTAGGAGCAATCCTGACACTTTACAGCAGAATAGTGTAAATTCCATAGTTAAATAATTTCCTTTCTCCTGAGCAAATAGCTTTCTTGATGCCCATTCCATACACTGGTGTGCAGCATTTCTGCTTTGGGGGAGTGTTCAGCAGAGAGATATTCACTCACTCCAGGATGTGCAACAATAAACAGTCCTTTTTCCAGCTTTTATCTCTAGTTTGAACTTTTTCAGCCCTGCCACAAGATGCTGGCCTGTTAAAGGGCTATACTGTAGCAAGAATTGCCTGGCACATGGTTATTAAGAAACAAATGTGTGTGCAGAAAAATACTGATCTCTTGTGTTTAAAAGATACTGTAAAAGTCTGTATCTTTAGAAAATACAAAGATTGGCATGCATTACTTTTAGAGGAAAAGTGTGACCAATTTTTTCACAACAGTTATCTCAGATGATGTTAAAAGAAATCCTGAAATATTGTTATGGTTTTATGACTGCTTGGAGTAATAAGTAGGTATTAATTTCAGAAAAAGAGGTGAGTATTTCTGGGTTTTTTTCCCCTTTTGACTCTGAGAAGTTTCAAGATGCTTAGAAGCACTAGCATAATAACCATGGCGTTAGAAAAGCTGTATTAATGAAATGACATTGCAGTATGAGCATGCATGATAAAATGCTCTGTTCTGCCTGAAAAGTTGTGCTAATGTTACTCCGGGTTTAGTCTAGAATGGAATTTAATTCTCTGTTAGTAGTCCATGTTTAAAAGAGTGAGTATCCAGAGGAGCTTCCCTAGTGTGCTGAGAGAAGGGGTTATTCGCCGTTTTCCTGGTGCCTTTTCTGGAAAGCACGTGTGTGAAGCTACCCATAAACCTTGCATTCTGACAGTTGGAGACTTTTTCCCTTGAGTCTTGGCATAATGGGGTGGGCAGTACAAGGTACTTTAAAAATCAGAGTAATTATTTTTGTTTCCTTAAATTGTTTAAAGCAATAGGCAATGCCTACAGTGTATCTTGAGTAACTGTAACAGTAAGAGATAGTTTATTATAAATATATTTGCTTACTCTTTATTCTTCTTCTCTTTTCCTTTATAATAATTATGTTGCAAATACCAGTAGGGAATTGAAGAAAAAAACACCCCCCATACTTTGCTTTCTAAAAAAATTCTCTAAAAATATTCTCTGCAAGCAAGTCAAAACCTTTGATTGAGGATTTAATAAGTCCTTCCCTTCAGTGAGATTAGCAGTGTGTGTTCTAAATTCAGGAATAAACTGTGGGAGTTCCTTGATAGCAATAACAATAAGCTAAACATGAAGTTTCTTTAGAAGGAGGTGAAAGGGGGTTTTTGTGTACAGCATTTGGAGCACTTACCGTATCATTTATCAGCACACTGCATCGCATATAGGGAAAACAAAGTGCTGTATACTCAAATACACTCAGGTTTTACATGTCCATGTAAGGAAAGCAGGAAGCAAACCCAGAAATCTTTATGTATTGATGCAACTCTCCCTCTTGAAAAAACCATGTTTATTGACTTAAGTATAAAATAGTAGTTCACCATTTTTCCTCTGTCCTTTGACTTGTCTACTGGAAGCAGTAGATAAACAATGGGATCTGTTATTATTTGTGGTCTCTAAAATCTCTACAGACAAGGTTCTGGCTGGCATAGTGGATAATCCTCAGATATGTAATGCTATAAGTGTGACAGACGTTACCCTTGTGGTTTTGTTGGGTTTTTTAAAATGATCTCAGTAGTGGTCTGTGTGGTAAGAGTACTTGGTAAAGATCTGAACTGTGCTGTGCATTCCCTTTTGACCTTAGAGAAACTTTTGGTTTACTCTGTGTGGTGAAATGGGAGTGTGGCTTAATTGGTTTTCCTACAGAACTGAAGTCTGGGGTTTTTTTGACATAAAAATGGTTGATGAACTACTTGTGTGGGGACTTGTTGAGGCATCCTCTTTTTTGGGTAGTGGTCAATTTCTGCAAATGTGGTGGTAGGGCTGGCCTGGTCTTCTATTTGGGAAAAATGTTTACTTGGCATAACCTTGGCCACTGATTTGATACTAGAGATACAAGAATGCCACTTACTTGAAGAGATAAAAATGTCTAGTGTTTGCTTTCTGAATATTTTACAAAACGTATAAAGTTTTTGAAAATTTAAGGAAAACCTTTTCAAGTTACTATATAATTTAAATATCAGGAATACTCTTTTCTTGTCCAAATGCTGTTTGTTGCTCTTCTGCTGTTTTGACAAGCAATTTTAGAGTTACCTTGCAAAACGTGTAAGCTTAATTAGTATGGACTCGTATTCCTTTCACTGCTTCTCGCTTTCTTTTCCCTCAGGAGTCATCTTGCTCAATATCAGGACTAGATATGTATGAGATAAGTGTCTTCCCAAAATGAAACAGACTCAGTTAGTTGGAAGCTTTTATTTGAAGATGGTTTTAACTGGAAGGGATTAAACTTAAAAGCCTTGAATATCAACGTCAACTTGTGATACCAGTTGTCATGGTACTCTTGAAAGCAGAATAAAACAAAATAATCAAAAGTTAAATAAAGCAATAGCTATGGCCTTTACAACAAATGCAGTAACATTTTATAGTGGTAACCTGTACCTTATTTCCAAATATCTCTAAGCAGTGTATAAACAGTTAAAGGAATGCCTACCCGTTTGGGGGAGAACAGCAGATTCCTGCCTGGCAGGTGTGGGAAGAATCACAAAGGGGAAAACTGACTTGTCTGATTCTATGACAGGTCTTCAGCAGATAAATTAGGGTGATATGTGTTCTTTGGAACTTCATGTGTTTCTCTGTTTTATATGTTACCATGTGCTTGTTCTTGTTTTTGAGGGCCTAATATAATGATCCCTATTTTAATTAACTTCTTATAATCTCTCAGTATTCTTATGAAGAAGTGGGCAGTATATTATGTAGTTGTTATTGCTGCGTTGCTGTGTATTTATATTTAAAATTAAATAGTACATTTATATATATATGCTTTATTTATAAAGCGTGTATATATACTTTATTACATTATTTTGTAAATTTTGTCTGCATTTAAGAAAAAAATGTGTAGTTTGGAGTGACTTGTTTTAATGCAATCATAATTACAGAAATCATAATTTCTTCAGGATTTTTCCTCTAGTTTATATGTTTTCATTTTTAACACAGCATTAAACTGCGATTTTTACTTGTGTCATCACAACAAATACAGCATGCAAACCATTCTGTTAAGTGGTCATTTCAGAATAGATCTCCAAATAAACTTCCTTCTCCAAAGCATCATGTACTGAAAATATACGTAATTTCCTGGGTTTAATAAACATATCAGAAAAAAAAAATGTGAATACTAGTTATGTAGTAGAGTTTCTCTAAGAAGTAGTATTCTGTACTTCATCAAAGAACACTTAAAATTAAGTACTTCCCTAATGTATTATTTAAAATTTCTGGCTGAGCACTGAGGTGTTTTCGTATCATAATGATAATTCTCAGCTAAAATAAGAAAATGTCCCTGTAGTGAGTTTTTCAGATTTAAAAGATTATAGGTATGGTCATAAACTGTAAAAATAGAAAGAATAAATCTGAGTCATCTACAAATAGTCAGTTGAGTAATATGCTTCATGTAGGAGATGGTTACTCAGGGGCATTGGCTGTTCATAGTATGGGAGAGAAGGAATGGGGAGGAGTGATCCATACACAAATTACTTGGTGTTTTCAGTCATTTGATGTGTTTATTGCAGCTCATTTGTTGTATTCTTTAGTCACCTCTGAGTTTGAAGGTGTTCGTGTAGGACGCTGCAAACTTTCTATCCAGTATCAAGCTTACATTATGATCTTTTCAGAGGTCTCTTCAAACCTACTGTAGTACAAGGAGACCTGACTTTTTTCTATAGTTAAGCCTTGCTACTTTGGGGTCTGTTGTTACTTTGGGGACTTACTGTTACTGAAAAAATTTCTTGGATGTTTGTGATTTGACTGAAAAATTGAAAAAAAGCAGATTAGTTAGCTACTCTAGACTATTTGCAAATAGACTTAACTTTTAGAGGTATGCTAGGGGAAAACTGTGACATGTCAGAAAAACCCAGTGTCTACTGTACTCAGATTTAGTGAGTTTTTAAGAGACAGACAATTTGTGTGTTTGCTGCACTTTAGGAATGTGTAGTTTTTTTGAAAAGTATATTGGATGTTACTTTGTCTTTAGCAGGAGTCTTAGTACTGGAGTTAGGATTTTGTCTTAACTGGGTGTATAGCACACAGAGTAAAATATGTGTTGCTTGTACTGGTAAAAGGGTGGATTGGAGGGTAAATGTGGCCAACAAACTCATACAGACTTAAGGCATCCTCTCAACCCAGAAAGCTGGCTTTATGGTTTTTTTATACAGATGAGCTACACTTTTACAGAGAGATTGAAACTTAATAGATGTTCTGAAATAATCTGGAGGCCACAGATATTGCACAGTTTTGAGTTTATCAATAGATAAACTCCAGGTTATGTAGCTGTATCTTCCCAAGTTGTTTTTTGGAGTTTTTTGTAATTGTAATGAAGCATACTGTACTGACCTTGCAGTATTGATTGACAGAAATCCTTCAATAAAATGTTCTTCAAACTGGATTTGTACTACTTGGCATTCTACAGACATCTGCCCAATATATAACTATGTGGTTTTTTGTTGTTTTTGGTTTTAGTTTCTCCAGCAATGGATTCTCAAAACTTTCAACTATGAATTGAGAATACAATAATTTAAATTGTAGATTATATCAATGTGGGAGCAGTTGAAGACACTTTAGGATTAGTGTTTACTGCTGACAAGCTGGAAGAATGACCTGAAATAAATCCCTTAACGTGTGGCAAGTGCTACCTCAAATGCAATTAATTATTCAAATAAATATAAGATGAAATAGTTGGCTTGAAGAATATGAGCTGATGATCTGTTGCAGATCATAAATGGAAGAGAGTTTTTACTAATATGTAAGGGAAGGCACTAAAGTTCAGCTGATTTTTAATACCTTTTTTTAAAGTATCCCTTATGACAACCAGAAGTCTTTAATCTTCTCTGCTCAGTGCTGTTGAGGCCTCAAGTGAAGCCATGTATCCACAATGAGTCAAGGTAGAGGTAACCAGTTGGAGAGTGTCCAGAGGAGACAAAAATGATTAGCTGTCAAGGAAGCATGAAAAGAGAAATTAGTGAGAAATGACATTTTTTATTGCGAACATGTCTCTCTCTCTAGATGAATCACAGAATATTCTGAGTTGGAAGGGACCCAGAAGGATCATGGAGTCCAATTGTGAGTCAATGGCCCATAGGGGATCAAACCTATGACCCTGGTGTTACTGGCACCATGCTCTAACTTGCAGTTTTTTGTGAAGAACAGAATAACCTCTCTGTGAGAGTGAATCAAAGTAGTTAATCTAGAGAGGGAGATTTAGGCATTAGGAAAAAATACTGTTTGTGAGAATGGTTGAGCTCTATAGTAATTTGCATGTGAAGGCCAAGGCATCCCTATCATAGAAGCTTTAAAAAACAGGTTAGACAAGTGTCAGGGATTGGTTGATTCCTCCATCAGATAAATGGATTCATATTCTTGCGGTCCTTTCCAGCACTTTCATTATCTGGAAAATAGCCGTAATAGAAGTGACTTGTATAGGAATTAGTATTGATTAGTAAGAGTTGTTGGATTTTTATTTCAGACAAGCAAAGATTTTTTATTTTTTTTCTTCAAAGCACCACGTAATGTATTTGTTGGGTACGTCCTGAGCAGAAAAGACTTATATAGCCTTGATGAGAGTGAACTACCTCTTCTAAATTTAAATACAAAAATTATACTTCTTAACACATTGGTTTTTTAAAATGTATTTGTTTTTATAGATGCTTTTGCCTTGCACAGTAACTACATTAATATTACCTTGAATGCCTTTCTTCACTGTGCCTTGGTTTCTATGATCATTCTGGAAAAGTGAAGGCATGCTCAGTGATGTAAAACTGGTATAGAAAGACTCTATGTACTTTTGTGGTAGATTGTCATAATGTCTTTTAAATCAAAATTGCTTTAAAAAAATGCTGCTTCTGGATTTATAATTATTAAGGAGGAGTCACTTTTATTTATATATTATTATTATTAGTGTCTGTTTTAGGGGATCATACCTTCATTTCCTTTGTTCCTTCTCCTGACTAAAGGGGCTTAACCTGGACTATGTTTTAGGTATAATACTATATTACATTAGCTTTTAAAGCTTCATTTGAATTTTTTTTTTTTTGCCTCCCAAGGTCTCTGTCTTGAGAAGCTGCCAATATCTTCCTCAGCTAGCAATCTCCATGTGGACCGTGAACAAGAAATTGTTACATGCTATGAGAAGGCTGGGGATATTGCTCTCTTGTACCTCCAGGAGATAGAAAGGGTAAGCTGGGGTGATTTTCTTGATTGAAGAATTGTATGGCTCATCTTTCATTGATGTGGTCTTACCAACATCTTGGTAACTCAACAAAAAGATGTCTGGTATTTCTTTTCATAGAAATTCAGTGCACATTTACAATTCGACAATAAATTAGTATGCATTAATGGATGCCTGGTAGCTATCCTTCTGACTGTTCTCTCATTCTGACCTCTTGGGAAACAGTGCTAATTGCCACAAAAGAGCGCCTCTGAGCTACTCTATATATTTAAGATGCTGATCTGTGGCCTCTTGTTGCTCTGTGGTAGTTCATTCAGAATCGTGGGATTATGGTGTCTTTCAAACACATGTTACAATATGTATGTTGCATGTGTGTACTTACTAGCTTTTCAGATAATTCTTAAAAAGACCATAATTCAAAATGAAGCTATGAAGATAGAAAATTAATCTTGTTGATGATTTTTTTGAGCCAATACTATGACTATGCCTAAATTCTCTTTCATAAACTACTTGAAGATAAAATTCTGACATAACATTGTACCTGTCAGCAAGTTCAATGACGTATCAGCCAGAATGGTAACTGAAAGTGTGTTTCTTCAGCTGATAGGCACAGTCCTAGGACAATGAAAAAATCATCAGATATCATAGCCAGATAAACACATGATTTTGAAATATAGATGAACTTCAGATAACTCTCAATACTTCTATAAATTGAGTCAGGAAAATGTTCTTGGATTTGATAGCCCATTTGACATTTTGTCTATTTAATATATTCCTTACTGTATGTATGTATGGAACTGCAGTCACTGTCAGACTCTGGGGTACTAGATGTGTAGTAGACTTGGTTTTTATTGATGAAAGCTGTTGTATCTGAGCTTCTTAATGTTAGACAAAATACAACAGAATATGGACAGTTCTGCAGAATATTAAGCAAGTTCCTGTACCTCTCTGTCTTTTAGAAGTTATGGATTATGAATTATGGAAAGTTAAACTTAGGCTCTTCATTTGGTAAGAGCATAACACTTCATGATTTAAATGCTTCAAGCTTTTTCTGAATTTAGAAGGATACATAGGCTCTATTACTTCCTCCTCTTGATTTCATTTACACCATTAATTTTTGTCTTCTGTTTGTTACCACTTATCAAAAACCCTTAAGTGATATAAATGCTTTTTGAAAAGAAACTTGTGGTACCCTTTATTTCTAGGAGTTACACACTATTGCTTTTTATTTAGACTTTGAGGTACTTTTGGGCAAAATGCAATATGCTTGGGGCTCTGTCCTTTGGCTTGTGAATGCTGTTAGAGTGAAGTGAGGTGGCAATATCCATCTGATCCTCTTTTTCAGACCCATTGCTTGCAAGCCTCAGGCCTGTCGCCTGACACCTGTCTTTGAAGGAGTTATAAGACAGGGTCATGAAAAACAGAAGAAAGGGGAAAGAAAACTGATGGGATGGGGGAAAAAAAAGTAATTCACATTGTTTTTAAAATACGTACAGGTTTTTATTTTCTGAGGGTTTTTGCTTGTTTTCTTATCATCTTTTAGTGGCTGGTAGACTGTGTGCATGGAATGTGAAGGCAAATGAAAACTGATAACTCCACATTTTAACAGCATTTTTAATGCTGATGTAATACAATTATTTCTAAATATTATTTTGGAAATCAGTCTGGACATAACTTTCAATCTTCTTACTGCTCTCTGCAACAGTCTTTTCTAACCTAAGAGGAGTTTTAGATTTTTGAATACCATCATCTCCTGCTACTGAACAAGGTTGCAAATATGCTTTTTCATATTCTTCTCTTTTGTATACTATTCTTCACAAAAAATTCTGAAAAATTATTATAAAATTTTGCTTAGCAGTATTTCTGCTTGGTAAATAAATTATCTTTAAGGGTATAGCCAAGAGTAAAAAGGTTGCTATTTAGGTGGCAACAGAGGTAAAGCTAGAAATGGTCTACTAGCCACCACCTACAAATGGCAAAGAGTTCTCCAACATTAAATATTAGCTTCCATGTAAAAGTACACAAACCTTGATTTTAAGGTTTTTTTATAAATACACCTTTTTTCCCCTTTTTCTTTTGTTCTCTTAGGTAATTAATGCCAATATACAAAACAGAAGCCCTAAGCCAGGGCCCACTGCACATGAACAAGAACTTGGTTTTTTCCTGGAAACAGGACTTCAAAGAGCACATGTTTTATATTTCAAGAATGGGTGAGACTTGATTCTTCTTTTATTGTGTTTGCTTTTTTGCTTAGGTTTTGTATTTGTGATTTAGCTGGGCATCATTTTTAGCAATTGTGGATTCTGTAATTATGAGGTCCCTTATTAATAAAGTAGTAATATTTTGATTAAAATAGTAAGGCTGCCCATATTGTATTTATTTACATATTGGAAAATTGTTTAGTCAAAGTATATTAAGCAGAAAGCATTTTATAGTTTTACTTACTAAATGTAAGAACTTAAAGTACCTTAAGCTTTAACTATTTGAAATTTACTTTATTATTGAACACTCTTAAAAGTAATTGTCAACATATTGAAACTCTTTATTTTTATAATTTTGGTTTTGTATAATTTTTTTTCCAAATCTCTTCAGTTATCACTTATTTTAACATTATGCTGCAGGATTAATGTGCATGAAGATCAACAGTATGTATACAAGTATACAATCTTCATTGTACCTGCTCTGTAGATCCCTTTAGATTCTGCATGGGAGTTCCTTTATAATTTATTTTAAATAAGGCTTTGCTTAAAAGTCTAAAAATAAATTCAGTTACTACACAGAATGAGAAAAAGAATACAACTCTTCATTTTTAAGAACTTCAAAACTCGGCACAAATGGGTTTTAAGTACATTTCTGACATTTGTTGAAATCACACACTTTGGGGCTTCTTATTTCATTAGGAAAATGTGATTTTATTGAAATATTGAAACTCTTGATAGGACTACTGTTTTGTACCAAAAATGTTTCTTATTCTTTCAAATACATAAACCAGAGATTAAGGAAATCATGCAGTGTCTGTAAAGAGTTCGAGATTTTAATGTACTGAAGTTAGGGTAAAAAAAGGCTATCCAAGTTTTAACGTGTTCAGGGATTT
The DNA here is from genome assembly GCA_013397865.1 of Struthidea cinerea. Taxonomy (NCBI): domain Eukaryota; kingdom Metazoa; phylum Chordata; class Aves; order Passeriformes; family Corcoracidae; genus Struthidea; species Struthidea cinerea. Next base: position 1,661,170 of record VZTI01004088.1, on the reverse strand, counting down.
CAACATGAAAATGATCACTATGCTTTTGAAATCTCTTTCTTAAAATATTGAAGTATTGGTGCAATAACATGATCTGCGAGTTACACTTTAGTTCTGTTTTCATAATTTAATTGCAGGAGGAATGGAATGTTCTGAAAGCTAATTTTTTTCTTTTACCAGAGCTAAAAATAAAATCTCTGTTTTCATGCCTGCACAAAAAATAAATAAAATACAGTTACTGAAAAAATCCCAGTGGCAGTCATGGTTAAGAATAAGCTAGGTATTCCACATTTTGAAGAATGTTGATTGAAGGCCAGGGATGGAAATGGTGTCTACTGCTGATTGCTTTTACACACAACATGTCAGATTAAATGCACCATTTAAAGCAGGTTGCGATTAATGAAGAAAACAAAGAGCAACTGCATAAAAATTCATGCAGTGGATTGTTAAGGAACATCCAGACAGGAGTGTTTTTCCTAGACCATATCAGCTGGTCTGGTGTGAACTTTGAAAGGTGATTTTATTCCATGTGCATTTTAATCCTTCCCAGTGAAATTGTTGGTGATCTTGTTAACTCCTCCATAAGCATATAATTTTTTTGCAGTCTTTAGTACAGTGATCCCTTGCAGTTTATAAGCTAATTACACATTATATATAGAATTTTGAATTTCTTCATCTAGTTCCATTGGCCAGTGGTACTTTTTTTGTGGTATGATAGGAAGCAAGGTGGTAGGAAAAATAGCTCCATGACAATCATTATTTTATATATTCCTGCTGTTACATCCATTAGTTCCCTTCCTTAATTCAGAGTCAATCACAGTTCTTTCAATATTTCCTAATATGGTCATTGTTCCAGGCCACTTGTTGTGTGGCTGCTTTTAGGGATTGCTTTTTAAATTTTTTTCATTTTTTAACTTTGGTTTACTAGAACTGATGAGAACGTTAAATATATACTTTTTCTAATAGGGATAAATTTAATTTATAGCCTGCTTTTTCGTACATCTATTTTAAGGATGTTTTGTCTCATTTTTAAATGTGTTATCCCTCCTGATGTTAGGTTTATAGAAAGTAGATTTGAGATCTTTCCAGTAAGCTTTGCAACATACTTCAAGTTTTAATGTAATCTAAAATCATTTTTCTACATGTGTGTCAGTTTTAAACTAGAAAAGAAGATAACTTTTATACCAGCTGGAAGACCGTAATTTCAGCAGTAGCTTAGGGAGTATTGCTGCCTGCCCATAAAGTTGGTTGATCTGCTTCAAATTTCTCTTTCGTTTGTTAACTGTACAAAGATTTTCTTTTAAGTCGAGTAATCAAGTTTTTGTCAAAGTTTAGGTGATTATCTTTCAGGCATGAATTATCTTGTATGAAAAGCTAGGAAGTGTTTGAAACTTAACTTAGCCTTTTTGCTAAGTGATGGTATTTTGAAAATACATGGAAATGCAATTAGCTAAAAAAAAAGTTGAAGTGGAAATAGTCCGAACCAGAAAAGTGTTAGTTTAGTGCTATTAAGACACAAAACTGAAATGAATGGTTTCTTCTGAAGCGTACAGAATTTTATTAAAGAAACAAACTACTTACCCATTTTTCACTTGGGAGATGAGGAACATTTCAGCTTGGAAATGTGTAACAAAGAAGTTGAGGAAGTTGTTCTAAAACTCGGGGTAGTGTTTGTGTATTTTTTAAAAAAACATTCTGAAATATGTAACTTTACACGTCTTTCAGGCTGATTACGTAATTTGTGTAGAAGTTGCTTTGTAATTTCATATTGAAGGAGTTCAAAGTTCTGATGTTTTTCCAAGAAAAGCTGTGAGCACAGCAACTTTGTCATTGGTATTTAACATAGCTGTTTTCAAGTAGAATGCCCCTGAGAAAGAGAGGTCAGCTATTTATGTACCCAGTGTTTCTTCTATCCTAGTATTTGTTTTGTATTCATGTTATGAGATTTACAAATTAATTTTGTCTTTTTTATGGTTTTTATTTTTGAGGTAATGTTCACAAATATACTGGAAGTGTATGCTCTTGAAGTAAAATGGCGTTCTGGTTGAAGTCTAAAATGAGGAGGCCATCATGTGAAAACCAAACTTACCTAGCTTTCCGAGCTATTTTTTGGCTTATTTTACACCTCCTCCAAGGATATTGCTCTAGATCCAAACTGCAATTTGGTCTAGTCTCCATCATGGTTCACATACTCAGTCAAAACCTGAGGATCCCAGAGAAGATCTGTACTCCTTATGGGGTCATTACCTGTGCTGGCACAGCCACAGTGAAGCAAGACATTCCCAGTCTCCTCCAGCATGTTGTTATGTATAGACTGGCTTCTTCTCCATAGAAAATTAGCCCTGAAAAAAAGTAATTAAAAAAAGCAACCAATTTTTCTCATTTTTTCATATAATTGTTATACTTGATTTATACTGGCTTTAAATGTTTGACAAGCACAACAAAAAACCCTACTTAGAGTATGGGATTTAACTATGTAGAATTTATTTTACCTATTTTTCTCTTTTCACTATAGCATACAACAGAAATAGCATAAGAATATTGCTCTCTTTGTGCTAAGGGAGGAACAGTGGATGGGAGGCAATCTGTAGGTGCTTCTATTCCGCATGTGTATCTATACAGTGCTCACAACTAGGAATTTTAGAGTGATGAAAGCCATGAGAGAAGGATTTATGTAAATGCTTGACATAAATGCACGTGAAGGTCCTGTAAGATCAGCTCTCTACTGTATTAGAATATGGTGCTAGATACCTATCACTGCCTGTCTTGAGATCTTGTTGCACATCCTACATCAGTCTCAAAACAAGTTGGTGTTTAAGTAAAGAAGAGAAAGTAAGATGAAAACATTGAAATCCTACCAAGTATCACATGCCTTATATGTAAAATATCACTGGTGTATATTGGAAAGCAAGCAAGATCACTTCTGTTGCAGTTTTCAAAACAGCTTTGTTCTCTATATACCTGCTTTCATGTTTATGTCGTTAGGAAGCTAATGCAAGAATATATTCAAGATAGGAACAAAAATCACTGCTCTGTGATTCCTAGCAAAAATAAGTTTTCAAAAGATACTTTATTATCTGTCATATCAGATGCTTTCCTCATCCTTATTTCCAATACTGTTCTTACCTCTTAGTTTTCATTGAAAAAACTTTATTTGAACATGAGAGGAAATTATTATTCCCTCAGATATCCAAGATAAAGTCATCCATTATGAATGATTTCTCTTTCAAGCCTTACTGTATGTTTATTGCTCAGAGTTGTGTCTTAACTTCAAGAGTTTAAAATAAGATTCCATTGTGAAGTTACAGGTAGGAAACCTGGCACTGTTACATGGAAGATTAAGGTGGAAATAAACATGAAGGAATCATTTTATTCAAAATCTTATCAACTTTTGTAATAACTAGTTATACAAAGAACAATGAAAGAGTAATGTCAGTATCTGAGTTGATGTTCAAGGTTGATACTCTTAATAATTTGTGGTTGGAATTCTGACTCCAGCTAACTTTTTCCAAGAAGATACTAGCATTTTTTTTTTGCCCATGTACAACATGTCTTGCTGACAGTGGCTGTTGATTGCATTTGCAAGCATCAGATTGAAGCTTTTGGTTTTATGGTGAGTTGTGATGGCTGGCAAACAAAATGGTCTTGGATCCTCAAACTGGGGAGTTATTATTTTGTACACTTCCCTTGCTTCCCTCAAAATGCTTGTTTTACTGCTGTAGTTAATGCTCTTGTTTTTCCACTGTAAAGAGGAGTTACCTACTGTCATCTTCCCCAGATGACACTGCTAGCGTGCACTTCCCTTGTTTGCCTTTTGCTGGTTCAGGTGCTTGTTTGGTTCTTCTGTGGAGTCTTTGTTCTCAAAGAAATCCTGTCTTTCTCTCATTCTGGTGAGAAGAATTGATTCACTGGAAGGTGTGATAATGGCTGGTGTGGCTGTCAGAAATGAGATAGGACCATGGCAAGTGAGCATAGGAAGATATCAAGAAGGAAGAATGGTGGAAAAAGGGAACAAATACTAAGAGATGGGAATGGGGAGGATGAGATCTTCCTCTTCAGGTAGTGAACCATTAGGTGGACTAACTACCAGTGGAACTGCAGTCTAGGCAGTGTTTTCATTTTGAATGCATGAATGCCAGAATTGCTGCTTGATTGGGCTCTTTCAAATACTTAGGCTTGTGTAGCTCTAATGGCACACTGAAGATGTTTTATTTATAAGCCCAAACATCAAGCAAACATGATCTTCTGTAGTGAATTTGAGAAATCTGGGAATTTTCTTTCTGCATGAGGTAACAATGGATAAAATGAGAAGTGTGCCATGAATATTTTTTTTTAAGTAGATTTTTGGTTTTTTTTAAAAAAAGAGTAAATTCTGGCAGGAAATTAGGGTTTTTCTACATTTTATTCAGAAAATAATGCCCTGTGTTAATTAATGTTTTGTGAAAATTATATCGATTGTGGGTGTACTGAAAGTGTAAGTATGAAAGGAAGAGAGCGAAAACAGAACTGTCTGAAGTTGCAACTATGTTGCCTCTCATAGATCGATATCTAAATGCATCCCAGGGTGTTCTTTTAATTGTGGATTAAGTTATACTTCTTCTCCACCCTCTTAAACCTGATGGAAAACAGACATTAGTCACAATCATCCAAAGCACCATCCATTGTGCAGAGAATGTAGCCTTGTCCATTTGGGCAGGCCTTTTATTAAAGTTGTGGAAGAGAGCCATAGAATTGCAGTCCTTTTTAATTTTCTTATTAGTTCATCTCGTAGGGCTATACAAAGCAGTATGGTAAACAGCATACCTTGGTATTAGGATGTTCTGTTACTGCTTAAGAGTTAATCTCTTGATTTGTCACATTTCTTGCTTTTTGCTTATGTAGTAACTTCTTTTAATGTGAAATTGCTTCTGGCCTTAATACTGTGTAAATGACTCTTAATTGGCTAAAAGTAATTAGTTAGAGTGTATGGATTTTAATCCTTATGGTTTTTTGTAAACATGTCAGTTACTGAAGTTACTGAAATGTCACTGTTCTGATTGGCATGCATATTAAGAGTTTTGGCTGCCCTTACTCCTTACCTTTAAAATAATTCCTTTCTTTACTTTCATATTTGAGTTTTTGGGAGAAAAAATCCAAACTTTAAAACTTGCAGCATACCTATAAGTTTACAAACATTGCATTTCTTTTTCTGTTTATAAGTATAGACAGAAAGAGAAAGAAAACACAAGAGAAGGTGGAAAGTGAGCTCAATCTTGTATCAGAATAATTAATTAGGTTCTAACATGAATTATTGTGGCTTAGGGTGCAAATATGTAGACACAAGGATGCAAATAGGCCCTAAGAGCATGTCTGTATGGACTTACAGTAGATCTTGGTTCTCAGCCTAACTGGCAGAGTGCTACTTAAAGACTCAAAGTAAGGGGTATTTTTTCCTTGAAGATTTAAAGCAGCAAACATTCTAATTATCTTTAAAAATGAGGAAAATGCAATTCAAAGGAGTTGGTTTGAGCATGTTCTGACAGGAGGCAGTCATATAAACACACGTGTGTAACTATCAGTGTCCATCTGTGGGCTGTCTTTGTCTTGTCTGAAATCACTGAAAACGTGTCAGTTCCAAGTGAATGTTAATGTACCTTAAAATTCCTTGTCCCATGGAAGAAAGGAATCTCAAAGTCGTTTACAGACACTGTGGGACATTGCTGTCTCAGTTAATGTGCCCTTTTGCTCAGGCATTCAATCAGCTCAGCAAGAACTGCTGACATGAAGGCACATCGTAGTGAAAAGCAGGTAAAAGCTGTGTGTGTCCTAGGCTAGGAAGGAAAACCATGTGCCAAATAGCCACCACTCTTCTCCTCAATGTTACAGACTGTTAACAAATACAGGAAATGTACTTTGCTAAAAGCAGTACAGTGTGGAGATCTACCATATTATTCATGGTATATTTTGCTTCATTTCTTGTCTCTCAAAGCATTTAACTCGATTTTAGGGTGATTTAGATTGTAGTTTTGAAGTCTGTTTTTTAGTAAAATTCATGTAGAGGATGCTTGACAAATCTGTTTTGTGTTTGTGTTGACTTGTGCAGTGGATAATTGTTAAATGCTTTATGAAGCAAAAGCTAATTCTGTATTTTAACTGCTTTTTTTCCTTGTACAATCTTACTGCTTTTTCCATGATACAGTAGAACTTCAGTCACAAGTTTCAGTCCCTTGCAGATGCTTAAAAAAGTGTAATAGGTAACTAATAGCAACCTGTCATGAAGTGTTCAAGGGCTTGTGAAAGTTGCATGCTTTTTCATAAAGTGTTTTGTTATTGTTCTTTTAACACATCAAAAGACATAAACTTCATATGGAAAACATGCCAATTCCTAAAATTTCATGAAGTTAATTGTGATTTGAAGTTCTACTACATAGTATATGTTTCATCTGCACTGGGAAAATAAAAGTTCAAGCTGACAAGTTGTTGCTCATAACTCTTTTTTCGACAATTTTGCAGGGAGCATTTCAGTTTTTTGGCAAGTCTGCTTTGTTTGGTTGGGGCTTTTCTCTTGGTTTATTGGTTTGGGTTTTTTTTTTCCTTCTTTAAAATCTTGCTATAAGGATATATTTGTGACTTTGCAATACAGTCTTTGAGAAAGAACTCCATTCATGGGAAATACACACTTAGACCAGAGGACTTAAAGCTGGGATTCCATTGGACTGGTTTTGGCTCTCTAAAATATTTGGAATGTGGTATTACTGAACGATATGTATTTTGGCTTTCCACAGGTGCTGAATGTATCCAGCTTCCAATGAGTTTGGAGGTTTTCTTGAAATTTGGCCTAATGACTATCTGTCCTTCATTAGTGTATGAAGTTGGTGTAATAGTCATCAGCTATTGAGGCCTGCCTGTGTGAAATGCAGAAATCAATATAGTCTTTCACACAGTCATTTTCAGGCAGATATTTATACAAGATGAGTTTTCTTTACTGAGTACTAGCTGGTCACTCTATGGTTAAGATCTGCTGTAGCATGTGGGCTTTTTACAAACAATTTTTATTTCTTGTGTGATTGGTGATTATTTCTTTTTAGTCAACTGGTGGCGTACTTTGGCATAACTTTCAACCTGTTCATATAGGTTTTGTTATTTGGAAATGCTACTTCTTTTACCCTGAGCTTTTATTTAAAAGTATTTTAGAAGGTGAACTTGTGCCAATGAAAGATTATGTCATGCTAGTGAAAGATGTGTGGAAACGAAAGTTTCTGAAATATCCTGATAATCCTTTATTATGTAAAATGTAATGTAATGTAATCTGAAGAGTAAAATAAATGAGTAGGTCTCTAGGTAAAGTGGAGTACTACAGTCCTACAGCAAGATCTCTTGCTTCAAAGACTAGTTTCAGGTATTCTGCAACTAAATTGAAAGAAAATATCTGTATAAAAATGCTGGCTTTTTTTGAATTTGTACAGAGTTGCAGTTCAAAAGATCAGTATTTTAAATATATTTTTAAAGAAAGCAGACTAAGGAAGGCAGTAGTTTTAACATCTGATTTATAGTGCAGCGCAATAGTGCTTTTACTTACAGAAAGCTTACACAATATGTAATATTTCTTGTCTCTTTGGGCTCTGTCTTAGGTAAATGCTGTGCAACTTGCACATAACATCACACCTTAAGACAACATACGATGTAACGGCAATGATTTGAGACAAATTACACTTTTGATCGAATAATTTTGTTTCACGACTAAAGTTCACATAGTGAGATGGTTGTCCTATTGTTGTGTTCAGGTTGCAGAATTCAGTTGTTCAGGTCAGCAAAAAGCTACCCATTCCTTCACCAGTTCAAAGACAAATTGTATTAGTATAAAATAAAATACTCTCAACTGATTTTGTGTGCAATAAAACCTCCAAACAACTGATAAAGGGACGGGAAAAAGGTAAATCTATAAGAACATTCAATATAATCTGTTGTTTGAGAAGAAAGTTCAGATCTGCTAAAATTGTTCGTATCAATGATGCCTCTGAGGATCTTCAATCTCTGCAAAAGCTATTCTGGCAGCACATGTGGAAGAAGTGTAGATGGAGAATCTTGAGTTGCAGGAGCCACATGAAAAGCCAGTCAGAGTCAAGAACAGAACACTGATCCCCCAGTCCTATTCTGGCCACACAGTGGGCCTTAATGTGTTTGTACTCTTCCCCTTCTGAAAAGGAGTTCAAAATAATATGCTTTGTATTGCTTTCAGGGTTACAAGATTTACTCATTTTTAGTCTCCCTGTTTTAAGGTGTCGAGAGGCAGCTAAAATGGATTTTTTTCAAAATTTATACTTGAAGCCAAATGTAATTGACAACTAAAACTATTGTAGCAAAGAGAACAACTTAGCTTTTTCTTTTTGAGGTGGTTGCTTCTTTCTTTTTTCCTTGCCTTCCCTTGAACTATCTACTGATCATGAAAATGTTCCTGTTTTCAATAAACTGTCAGGGAATGTTATTATAGTAATCAGTGGTGAGGTTCCCAGATGAATATGTATATATATCTCTCTATATCTATCTATATCTCTATATATCTAGCTCACAGAAAGGCAATGAGTATTAAGGGAAAAAAGGTAGCATGGATTTTAACAATTTTATTGAGAAATATTTTAAGGTGTTACTTCATCCAAGTTGGAATAGTGTCAAATTCTATGTTTATATACAGGAACTTGACAAGAGGAGTTGGTAGATTTAGAGAGTTACTAAGAGCTGTCGAAACAAGAACTACACAAAACCTACGAATGGTAAGTTACATTAAACCACTTTCCTATTGTAGCAGCTGAATTTCAGTAGGCAGGGAAAGCATAAAAATAGTGGATAAGTTAGAGACAAATAGTCAGATACGTAGCATACTGATAAGGGCTTGGTATCCACCACTGTATAAGGTTACATTTCCTGGCTTAAGTGAATGCTTGAAGAATGTTTGGTACCCAGTCTCTCCCCTATTTCTTTTTCCTATATGTGGTTATCATTAGAATCTGACTGGTCTCTATTGACCATGCTTTCAACCTTGATTATAATTGCCCTATTTATGAGTCAATGTAGTTTCATGTTTTTGCAAGGTAGTGGGGGTGAGAAAAGAGCGCATAATTTTTGTGTGGTTTCTATTAAGTTGAAGGCTATCAATTTATTAAGCCTCTTAAAGGAAAACTATAAAAGAGAAATCATGAAGATTTGTTACTTACATTGTCAGAAGCTTGAATCTTTTATATAATAAAATGTACTGGGCCTTTAAAACTTCCAAACTGGTAGTAAGGAAGGTAAGTGATTTCTTCATTAATTCAGTAACTGATTCCTAGTAAAAATATTAAAATTATTTTAAAATAGACTTTCAATGGACAGGGATAATGCAAATTTTAATAAAAAAGATGAAGGGCTTCTTATGGTATAGGAGTTAAGGTGGAAGATGCAGATTGGTGCTGTCTGTGACTTAAACATTACACATCTGGTTTTGGCAAACATTACAGGGAAATTCTGCCAATTCTGATGCAAATCTAGATCTTGGCTTCTTTCTACTGCCCTGGTAGAAAATCTTTGATTTTTCATCATTGTGATATGTAGTTTTGCAGGTTCTATGCATGTGTACGAAACATTAAAGAGGAAATTAACCTGATAGTTATGGATTATAGCATGATTTAAAAGCTTTAAATTAGTATTATTTAACTAAAAATATTTATCTAAGTATTTCTACAGTTAAATATATGGTGACAGAAATAGTTAGTCAAAATAAACCTTTTCATGCTGTTTTTCAACCTTGTTTCACTCTTGCTGAGCTTTAACAGTAGCTAACACCAGCACCTTCAAGTATAAGTTGTCAGAAGCCCCATTTAGCCCACAGACCATAACTGTCTGTGGTGGGTTGACCTTGCCTGGCTGCCAGATGCCCACCCAGCTGCCCTCAAACTCCCCTTCCTTAACACATGGGGAGAAAATAAGCTAGAAAAGGTCTGAGATAGGTCTGAGATAAAGGCAGGTGCTTACCAGTTACTGTCGCAAGCAAAACAGGCTCTTCTTGGAGGAAATTAATTTATTTTCAATTGAAAGAGAGTGGGATCATGAGAAACAAAGACAAAAACTAAAACACCTTCCTCCCCCCTCCCCCATTTTCTCAGGTTCAACTTCAGTCTTTGACTTCTGACTCTTCTACCTCTTCTCCCTACCCTCCCATTCCCTGAGTGGTGCATGAGGGGTGGAGGGTTGTGGTGAGTTCCTCTCTGCTGCTCCTCACTCCTCACACTTTTCCCCTGATCCAGCATGGGGTCCCTTCATTGGGCTGCAGTTCCTTCACGGAATATCATTCTGTTTCACCATGGTTCTCTTAGCAGGCTACAGTGTGGACAATGGCTCCACTGTGTCTCTGTCATGCAAACAACTGCTCCAGGTCTGGAGAGGCAGTAGAGGTTACTGAGCATCTTAAGTTATTGATTATCTTAGGAGCAGCAGTTGGGTTGTTTATACTTCAGAAGTATCTAAATTTAACTAATAAAATTGAAAAATTGTTTGTTATTGCCATTATTTTTCTTTGTGTTTAGAGAATTGAACTGGGTACTTCTACCTGTTAAACAGCATCTTGCCTGTTTTTTGGATGTTCTAGAATAAAAAAATATATTCTATATAAGTAGTCTTCATTTAGAAAAAATCTGAGCATTTTTAAAGAGTTTGTATTCAGCATTTCTAGGGAAAATATTTATCTTTTTCTTTTACAGACGATAGCAAGACAACTTGCAGAAATTTTGTTACGAGGTATGTGTGAACAGAGTTACTGGAATCCACTGGAAGATCCTCCTCACCAATCACCCCTCGATGATCCACTTCGAAAAGGTTCAAATACTAAGAATTATGCGCTCAGTAGAAGACCACGGGTATACACTGGAGAAAAGTATGGCTGAGTTTATACCTCTTTTGTTTCTATAACTGCAGTTGTTATCCAGTGCACTGGGTAATTTAGTTTATGTTTTTGAAAATGTAGAAGGAATTTGGCAGTGTGAATGGGAATGTTTCCCATGCTGTGTAGATAGATAGATAAATGCCATGAAGAGACCTAGGGAAGAAACATACTTCTCCAAGTGGAAGTTTGCACTGTATGCATTAGACCTTTTGTTCTCAATTGTAGAAATTTTTGTAGAAATTGTAGAAATTTTTTCTTTTTTTCCTATCCTGGTGTATATGATACACTCAATATCTCTTATTATATATGGGGTGTAAAAGAAAACATGAACTGGATGGCAAATCTGATATTGCACATTTTAAAAGTTGTGTGCTACTTCTAGGCATTTATCCTGCTTTATCATAGAAAGGAAAGATTCAACAATATGGTCAAGTTGGTCCAGGAAGCATTATGAAAAAACAAAACATATCTAGAAATTTATCTAGCAGTTTCAAAGGTAGCTTATTTCCCAAGGCAGCTACCTTATACCTAATCATTTTAGATTAGTTTTGGCACTTCTTTATGATGCCACCTTTTTGTTCAGTTTTGATCTTCCGTTGAATCAGGTAAGTGATACTTTTTGGATCATTTTTGTGTGCTATATCTCATAGTGAATTCTGGAGTAGCTATGGTATGTTTCTTCCTTCTTGAAAATGTAACTTTTTTCTCCAAACCAATCACTATTAGGGTTAGTATTAGATATAGATAGCTATTTCCTCGAATTTGAAATTTTTCTTAGAAATTAATAGCTCTGATTCCCAGACACCCCTTCCAACCTCAACTGTTCTGTGATTTTGTGAAATCAGTATGATCTGGGAATATCTTATGAGGATACATTGTCTGTTCCATAGAAAATTTTTGACCCTCTTTCTTCAAAAAATTCATTATTATTATTACTGGTTTTTGTTTATTTTGTTGTCCAGCTGGATTAAAAATCAGGCATTCTGGGATTGTAACTTCATTCTTGTCTGACTACCTCTGGGATGTGAAGTCATTAAAAGCAGTCTATTGAGCTTTAAGAAGAGATGCAGGCATGGAGTTGAACAATCAATTTGCCGGAACAACTACTATATTTCCCTGCAAGTACATAATTAATAAAATGTACATGCAGGCAGCCTTTTTTGTATAAAGGAAGTACCTGTTTTTGTGAAAATATCTTGATCACTGCTCTTAGAAGTGCATTTATTGCCCAGACATGAGGAAATCTGTTTTATGCAGCCTTAATTATTTTCTTACTCAAACTACTTGGTATTGCACAACAAATCCTAAAGAATTGTCTGTTCTTCTCTTACAGTATATATGCCTTATTAGTTAACATGAAAGCTTTTTTCCATAAAGTGACCTTGTTATGTGCCAAAGAGTCTGCTTCTGTGGCAGATTGATTATAGAAGTAGCCCTGCTTACATAAAGGAGGGATGTTTTGTTTTAGTGTTCACAGTATCTTTATATTGTAACATAAATGCCTGCAATATGACACCATTTTGAGTTGTTTAGCTGTATTTATTGCAGATTTCCATTAAGGAATATTTTACACGGCAGCAAGCCCACATAATTATGGTGCCTTTACTATTATTAAGTAGAATGGCCTCTATCTTCAAAGACTTCTAGCAATTCTCCTTCCTGGATCCAGAATAGTTACATCAGGTTTCTCAGGCTCAGTCTTTCAAACTTATGTTCTCCATTATCAACTCATCCTTCATAGCAACATGCTTCCTGCAAAAGTGGGGCTTTGTTCAGTTTAGTTCTCTCGTTCTTGGGACACGCAGGTAAGGAGTTCCACAATTTCAACAGAGCATGTAATTAAGTCCTTTTGTCACGTCAGACTGGTTAATACCATACCACATAAAATATGTCCAGCCAAGTATCTCATCTCCAGTAGTGATTGAAAGCAAGTATCAAAGACAATGAATAGCAAGACAGATATGTAGGAAATTTCTTCCTAGGTATTGTTCTGACCACCAAAACTGACTCCGCAATGCACTGGTTTTTTTCTATGTTGCCTGACATTCGATAACTGCATTGTATTCTTTTGAGGATTATGGGTGTGATTTGGCTAATAGCATTTATGATTTTGTAGATCGCTGTGTAATTGCCTCTTCAGTTTTCTTTAATAAGTTCTTCAACTGAGCATAACTTTCCTGGTTTGCCTTTGGCTCATAGCCATTTCATGCTTTTGGTTGCCTCTTTTGCTCTGCCCTGTTACATTGAAATTATTTTACTCACGTGCCTGCATCTATCCGGAGACACAGAAAATGTCTGAGTTCAGCCAGCTTAACTGAGCTTTTTGCTTAGACAGGTCAAAGAAGTTTCTCACTAATTTCTGCACAGAGAGGTTCTTCACTGTTTGAGACAAACATCAATATATCTATGAAAATATGTTTGAAATTGCAAGAGAAAATAATGTTTGCTTTTGTTTTGATAAGTGACTTTTTAGTAGTTCTCTTTGGGGTAACATCCCTTCTTTCTCTGAGAAAGTAATTTCTCCAGTAGCTCTTTCCAATCATTATTCTGCTTTCTGGGTGCCATTGTCAGTCGGTCAGGTTAAATCATCTTCCAAGTTGTTAAATTCTGCATAGAAGAGTGGATTGTTAAATAAGGAGCACTCTGATGCTTCCTCATCACTCCTCATTCCTCATCGTGGGTGGTTCTTATTCATGACTAACTGTGTTTTGAAATTTCTTTGTTATGTAATAATAAAAATGTATTCTAAGATTTAGAATACTCCTAAAAATCCGGTGAGCAGTTGCATTGATTACAAAATAAAAATACAACAACAGAACAGCTGCCCTGGGGTCTTAGCTGTTGTATATTACCACAATACGTTCACAATGTTGCTTTCAAACTGCCTGGAGTTCAGATGTCTTTTAGTTTCCATTTTCTTTCAGGCATTTAATTACTGCTTATATTTCTAGTGCTTTAAAAAAAACACCAAAAGATGTTTTAATGTCAGACAAGTTTTGTTTCCTGTCTATAATGTATTGTAGTTTAAACACCCTTAGGACCATAGGAATTGATTATTAAGAACAACAAATTATTTTCTACATTTAAGCAGTGAATTGTGAAACTAATGGTCTGAGTTAACAGGAAATAGTACTTGTGCTAATTCAAATAGTTTAGAGGAAGAAATCGGAAGAGATAGAACATAGTCACTGATATGGGGGATTTTTTTGTGTGTATGAGAATGAATGAATGAATTCCTGCCAGTCATGTACCCAGTGCAGGTTACTGTTGTCTGTCCACCAGCATAGAAGAGTGTTCAGAAAGTGTCCAGTATTCAGAGAAGTTTAGTTTCCGGTAAAATCTGGAAACTAATCCTATGCAGACCTTCAGCATTAAGTGTGCTTCATTACAAACAAATCATTCTATTGCTTGGAAGTAAGAATGCTTATGGCAAGCAGGTGGAGATTGTCATGGCTCTATTTAAAAATATTCGTAGCTATTGAATGCATCAGGAAAAAATTCTCAAGCAAATCTCATGAAAGACTGATAGAAGTATTTCCCTACGTATTGCCTAAAATACAAAAGTTCTCCTGTTCTTGTGTGAGAGTTTTCTCTTGCCAGCATTTGAGTCAGTGATGTAGATTCAGCTCAGACCGATTAGGTGTAAGAGGCTAGTTAAACTATGGCTTTAGTGTTTACAGTTGTCAAGTTATGTTCAGTTTTGGAATCTTTGAGTTCAGCTCTGACAGCTGTGGTAGTTTTATTCATTTATTGTGCTCAGCCAACTTTTCTGAAATGACAATATAGAGCATTGCAAAGAAACGCATTTTAACCAATTGATTTTTCTACACAAGTTACTTTCTGTTTTCTTTTTTGGACATTTTCCAGTTTTTACAGTGCTTTTAATATATATGTGTGAAATACTCATGAAAGTAATGTGTTCTGCTTAAATAATTAAATTCTCATTTTGAACAGCATCTTCTGTCCTCAAGAAAATACAGAAGAAGCCTTACTGTTGCTGCTTATTAGTGAATCTATGGTAGGTAAAATAGAGTGAATGTGCATGTGCTGTGTGTGTTTTCCTTATTTTG
>VZTI01004088.1:1627916-1646193 GCA_013397865.1 Struthidea cinerea | reverse complement strand
TTTTTTTTTTTTAAATTAAAATAGGACTTTTTTCCCCCCCCCATGCCTTACTTTGCCTTGTCTTTCATTTTGTGTTAGGAATACAGGCAGTTATTGCTGAAACTCAAGTTTTTGTTCCTCTGAGCCAGCAAGATGAGGTTTGCAAGTGTTAGGGGGTTTTTCTTCTTTGGACTAGCTGTACCTTGCCTCCTTCCAGCCATAGGCAGGTGAACAAGCCAGGTCTTTCATTTGGCATCACTTACCAGTATGAACCACTGTTACACCAATTGGTTGCTATTCAGACAGACACAAAATCTAAGTTATTTTTGTTGTAAAAAGCAAACGAAAAACTACTAGAAGAGCATAATAAACATTGCCAAAAAGTACCTTCCATTGTGCATTAAACTTCAGTCACTCAAACTTGTAAATGATTTTTGATGATACTGACATTCCATCTTTGCTACTGGATTATTTTTTTTTTAAATGTCCCCATTTCCTCAATAAATGATTCCTTTCAATGGTCTACTTGTGCCCTTTATCAACCTGCTATATTTTCTGCTAGCCATCAATCAACTGCCATGTACTGACATTCTCATACCATGTCAGTTTTGTGTTCTCACATAAAATGAAATGCTGGAGCTTTTACTGTTTTTTTTAACTGGAAGGGTGAAAATTCTACAGTGTCAGGCATCATGCAGTCTGTCTCACTGCACATCAGTGAGATGCAGTCTTTTAAGTTCTATAGGTGGTTCAAATGCTTACCTGTTTTGGCATAATTTCTGTTTTGCTACAGTTAAATAGGATCAGAACATTTTAGTGAACATTGTCCTAGTTTAACTGTTTTAAAGTGGCAGATATTTACATTGTAGTGCTAACTGCTTTCCTCATTCCTAGTGATCTGCCTTGCAATATTCATGACAGAATCTAGAAATTCTGTCTAGATTCTGATTCTCGGAATACAGAAAAATCCACCGAGCAAACATTTTCACATATCATATGTTGTTTTGCTGCAGTATATACTTACCACTGAGAGGTGCTGCTTGTGCCTCTGTAATGTGCCTGAGCAGCAGTGAAGATGTACAGAATTCTGATGTGGACTGTGGTTTTGGTGTGAAGTGAAAGCAGGTCCCAGTTCTGCAAGATCTGACTACTGATTGCTGTGTTTGCATGTGTAGTTCCTTACATCTCATCATTAAGAAGCCAAAAACCAAATTAAAAGTACTGCCTTGTTAAGTGTCATTTCAGGTTACTTACACCTTTTCCTTTGTGAATTAGATCTGCCTAATTATATCAAATGCTGTCACTGTAGAGCATATACCTTTAGCAAGCTTTCAATTTTTTTTTTTACAGTAATTATTGCAGGTTATTTCAGGCAAAAGAGTTTGTTTCGGGGGAGTATAAAATCTTTGACATGATTGACTTACTTTGGCTAAGTAATTTGTTCAAATTAGTTTTGGAGGGGGGAAAGGGGAAAATTGAGCATAAAAATATTCATCATTACAAACTTACCTTTCTGAGAGTTGAGACCTGTTATTCCAGCTTCAGTGCATGCTAACTTTCTAGCTGTAGTAGTTGTGAAGTAGTATGTGATTTCTGATTCTGAAACCAATATTTGGGAAAGAAATAACACTTAGAGAAGACTGAGTAATCGTTGGTGTTTTGATATGCTATTGTGTTATTAAAGTAGTATGATCCCTTACTTTCATAGTCTGTGAATTAGTAAGAAAAAGCCCCATTCAAGGCCAGGTTGGACAGGGCTCTGAGCAATCTGGTCTGGTGGAAAGCCTCCCAGCCCATGGCAGGATGATCTTTAAAAGGTCCCTTCCAACCAAAACCATCCTGTGGTTCTCTGATCTGACATCCTCATGTTACAGTGCACGTATGTGTTCCTGCATGTCAGCTGAGTTGTGATAACACAATCACAGAATGATTATGGTTGGAAGGGACTTCTGGAGGTCATTTTGTTTTGCTCACGCAGGACCATCTGGAGCAGGCTGCATCTCTGTCCAGACATCTTTTGAGTATCTCCAAGGAGAGGGACTCCACAGCCTCCCTGGACAGCCTGTGCCAGTGCTCATTAACCCTCACAGCAAAAGAAAAAAGTTTTCTGATCTTCAGAGAGGACCTTCAGTGTTTCAGTTTGTGCCTGTTGCCTCTAGTCCTGTCACTGGACACCGCTGGAAAAGAGCCTGGCTCCCTCTTCCTTGTATCCTCCCTTCAGATATTTCTAATATTGATAAGGCTCCCCTCCTGAGCATTGTCTGTTCCTCAGCCTCCATAGCTCTCTCAGCCTTTCCTCATAGAATAGATACTCTGGTGTCTAATGCATCCTAGTGGGCATTTGTTGGACTCTCTCCAGTAGTTCCATGTCTCTTGTACTGGGGAGTCCACAACTGGACCCAGTACTGCAGGTGTGGCCCCACCAGTGCTGAACAGAGGGGAAGGATCACTGCCTTCAACCTGCTGGCAACACTGATGCTAATGCAGCCTGGGCTATCAATAGCCTTTTTTCCAGCTGGGGCATCTTGCTGGCTCCTGCTCACCTTGGGTGTCCACCAGGACCCCCAGGTGCATTCTGGTCAAGCTGCCTTTGAGCTGGGGGGGCCCCAGCATGTATGATGCCTGGGTTTGTTCCCTCCCAGGTGCAGGTCTTTGCACTTCCAAGTCTTTTCTGAAGGCTTTGATGAGGTTCCTGCCAGCTCATTCCTCCAGCCTGTAGAGGTCCCTTTGGATGGCAGCATAGCTCTTTGACATATCAGCTCAGCAAACATGCTTAGGGTCGTGAACAGGCTCAGACCCAGTATCAGTCTCTGGGATAAACCACTAGGTACTGGCCTCCAGCTGGACTTTGTGTCACTGATCACCACCTCCTGGGCTCAGCTTTAGGTGTGATTCTTGACCAGTGGAAAAATGGCTGAGCATATCCTTCCTTCCACTGAGGCTTCACTGAATTATACTGCTCAAGTGTGTTACAGGCTTAAAGTGTGTAAGTGAGGCCAGACGAGTCATTGCAGTTTAACTGTCACCTTAGTGTCTGAGACCATGGCAGTTCTGAAATACTGAGCGTGTAAGTTCCTACGTACATTCTGTTTTATAATTATAAAGAAAATGATTGTTCAAATACACAAGATGTCTGTAACAATTATGAGACGTCCTCATGCTTTGGCATTGTCAACCATTGTTTCACAAGAAGTGCTAGTTAACAGCTTGTTCAAAACTTGCAAGGAGCTGAGTCAAATAGTGATTAGAGGTGGAGTTAAAAACAAGTTCTTGAAGTTGACTAAATATTTATGCAGTGTAAAAAGGAAAAGCCAAAGACTTCTTGATCAAAAGAAAGCAAAATGTCTGTTTNTGTGTGGGGTTGTTTCAAACCAAGGTGTGGATTATTCAGTTGATAATTCCTGAGATGTCTATGCATTTTACACTCCATATATCTCTTTGAAAAAATTTCATTATTTAATTATTCTGATTTTAAAGATGCATAGACTATGTTCAGAGCTTAAAATGTTACCCTGTTAAAGTGGAGAAAAAATTTATTATCCCTTATTGTGTGTCATTTTTTGCATCTGAAAGAGAGGGAAATAAGCTGCCTATTAAAATTTAGCATATTTAAGTAAATGTACTAAGGGGCCATGCCCTGTGAAATTCAAAATAAAGAGGGCGAAGCAGAGAGAGAAGTATCTTTGTCTTCTGATTTCAGACTACCAGATATACTAGCATTTGTACCAATGGGAATATTAAACACCAAGAAAACTAGAAATAGATAGGATAGCAAGGTAATGTGCTTTCAGAGGCTTGATGGTAAAGTGGGAGAAGCACTGGGTCGTTCAATGAGGTACTAGCTACTCTGAGACCCAAATTTGTTCTTTATTCTTGAACATGATTTCTCTGTGAACATGGTCAATTAATTTAATCCATTTTTAGCTCAGCTTTCTTCCTTCCCAAAAGGAACACTTCACTTAAGGAATTAGGTTTGCAATGTGCCTTTCACAAAACAGGTTTGAAAGTATAAATCCTTACTGCAAACATGGCCTGATTCCAAAGTTGTACCCAGACCAGGATCAGTTCTCATTTCTCAGCAGTAACTCCTGAAGGTGACTGTGGGTTATCCTGGGCATGTTACCATTCACAAGTTAGATGATAGTGTCATGATGTTGTGAAGAGAAAAGAAGTTTATAGTCTTATTTTATGAAAGCTGAAATAAAGGATGTGAAGATCCTTTTAATATGTTTTATTAGCACACAAAAAGTAAAAAGAAATTTTAGAAGATGAATATCCATTATATTGAAAATATACCTTCTTTTGTTTCTGAGAACTCTTCAATAATTTTAAATACATAACTTAGTTTATGGAATTAGAATGAAGTAATTAAAAATAGGTCCATGTAGAAACATCAGTCTTGTCACTAATATATAAAATTGGTGATTCTTTGTATCTCGAAATTAGTGCCAGATACTGTCTCTCTGTATCCCTTACAGTAACTGCTGTCTGTGAGGTTGAACAGTGTGGTAGTTACTTGAGTGAAAATATAGATTGAATTACAATGGTTGACTTGGTTTCTTTCTTTGTGGTGTGTTTCAGGCTAACCGTGATGCTGTGCTGAGCAGAATACCAGAACACAAGAATGATCGTATCATCAGTTTGCAAAGTGCATCTGTAGTCTACGATTTACTTACGATAGCCTTGGGAAGAAGAGGCCAATATGAAATGCTTTCAGAGGTTTGTTGACAGTAGTGAATATTCCTCTGTGTCATCATTGCTGTTTTCTGTTAACTATGTTAATTGTGGTAGTAATAAAGGGCTAAAACTAATATAGGACACTGTTATTCTGACTGCTTTATAAATACAGGAGGTAGTTTCCACCCCAAAATGTTTACTGTCTAAATTTATACAAGTGACTTGAGGTAGCCAAATAGAGAAGTTGTGTGGAAGGTGTGGTAAATGTTTAATGCCACAGAAATTCACATGATTTTTAGGTGGGGATGCATGGATCTGCTTAAAAGGGTACACATTAAATGGACAGAGCAAGAAGGAATGGCAAAAAATAAAAGTTGTTCTGGATATAAAAATGATAGATATAATTTCCTAGGAAAAATATTTGTAATGAATGAAAAAGGATTTTGGAAGAAAATTTTCTTTTACACTTCTTAGTATTTGAGGTGATCCATAGTCCTTACAGTTTGTAATAGTTTTGAAGTTAATAAAAAGGAAATGAAGTTAATAAAAATTTTTTCAGGTCTTTTGGAAATGTGTTACTTACCTCAATGCCTTATGTTTCGTTATGTAACATGCTTGTGTTTTGTTAGATTGTGGCAACTGCTTCAGGAAACTGCCAAGTATTGTTAACAGTTTTATACCTGAGAAACAGCTACAGCTCTTTGGGCAGAGGAGATCTTTCTGCTGCTCAAACAGTGCTCACCCAGCAGCAGGGTACTGTTGCTGACCACAATTAATTACTGGTACCCAGGAAGAGTACTTCAGCATATGTGCCAGGAAGGCATACCGGGAACTGATTTGTTGGGAAACGGTTTCTCTCTACCGTAATAGAGGACTTCTATTAAGAAAAAGATGAAAAAAAAGTGCTCTAGTTCTTCTCTGGTATATGTTGATAGTCACCCATTAATCTGCGTCTCACGTGATGTTAAACCCTCAGTTTGGTTATTCTTTTTCTTGGAAGTATTATATAGCTGCCAGTTGGGATACAAGTCAGTTTAAATCAGTACAATGGAAGGTGTTTCACAGAATAAAGGAGTATGAAGCTCACACAGGACCAGCCCTACAACATAATCTAATCAGTAATATTTCCATTTACTTGCCACCACAGACACTATCACCTTCATATGGTTTTAGGCGGGTGCACTAAAGGTGCAAGAGGTGGCCCATCCATACATTTCAGGCTAGAACTTCTGAAACAAGAGACATCAACAAGTATTATAAAAAAACCCAAGAGGCCAAAAAAGTTTGAAAACGTTGATTTCTTTTTTTCTATAAGTGACTGGCAACCTTTCTGTTTTATACAGTAGCCTAGCAACTGGGCAAGGATAGAGCAGCCCTGGGTTCCAAATTTGATTCTTACGTTTTGTCTGGTGTCATGATGGTTTTGTTGTGTTTTTTTTTTTGTTGTGGATTTTTTGTCTTTTTTAGAATGTTAAACAACCATTATATTTAGGGGAACATCACAGGTTCCTGGGATTCTCTACTGTCTCCTTTGGGACACTTTGGGTAGCATCTATGTCACAGTAGATACAACTTCTTGCTTCCAGATCTTCTTACATTTCTTAACAGGGAAGAGTTTTGGCTTCATCAGGAAAGCTGGAGGTATCTCTTAGCCATGTTCTTAGCCAAGTGTCTTGAAGTGTAGGACATTACCCTGAAGGGTAGAAAGAAAGACTTACAGTCCCCTCACATAGAGAAAAGCATAGCACTTGTTTCCCTCACTGCTCGTGTGATTGCTCCTGTAGCTGACAGATGGTACTGCTTGTTCCTTCTGTGCTTTGGGCACAATTGAATGTTCTAAATAGTGGAAGATGTTTTAACTTGACTTAGATCTCTGATTTCAGTGCCTTTTTGGAGCTTCTTGTGCTGGTGGTGATCTTCCTTACAGACAAAAGCAGGGCCCTAAATATCTGGAAAGTAGGAGAGACTGCATGTTTGACACTTGGTTGGGGGTTTTTAGTCATGGCCTTAGGCTTTGAAAGCTGAAGCCTACCTAAGGCTTGCTTTAAGATCTTTTCTTCTTGTTGTTTTGTTTTGTTTTTTTAACTTAGCATCTTTTAGTCTAGCATCTTTGTAGTAATATTCCAGCAAAATTGTATGTATATTCTTTTGAAATGTTCTTTTCAAAAATAAGAAAATAATTCCACTATGTTTGAAAAATACTTTCAGTACAGAATAATTTAAATGTATTTGTTATATGTACATGAACTATCTTTCCTGAATATGAAAAAAAAGATCTTATGAAGATCTGGTATAATAAACAATACTTATTTTAGCATACAGATATTCTAGATATACAGCTGCAGCAGGATCTTATCAGGAAATGTTTAGAACATCTAATTTCCTCCTATCCTTGTCATTCAAAGCACAGTGGAAAACACAGACTTTAAGAAGCTCTTACAGTTTAGTGAGTAGAAGATATCTGCCCTCAAATCCTGCCGCCCATAGTCTGTAACTTGTATAATTTGAAGTATTATAATAAACACAAATTCAGAAATGTTAAAACATTCTTTTCAGTTATATAATAGGCATTTAATTTTTTAGGGCTTCATTGTCTTTGAGCTGATTTTGATTGCTGTAGTGGATCTATTGTAGATTAAATCAGAAACTGGGAAATTATTCTAACTGTGGAAATGGTATGCACTCACCAGTTCCAATATCTTATTGCTGCCTTCTGGTTTAGCTATAGCTGATTACATGCAGAAGTAGTTGGTTGTTATATAAGAACATTAAGTCATCAAAAATCTGTCTCATCCATGTTAAACTGCTCTAATGCCAAGTCACGTTCTTAACTGAAAAGGGTTCATGTTTTTATACAGTTTGTATATAATGGGCTTTCAGTTTCTTAGGGTGGCTTCAAATAGATGAAGGAACTTTATACTGTCAATTCTTTCCTAAACAAAAGTACTCTACTAGTAATCAAGTTAGTTTTTAAGCTTTGTAGGATGCAGGGTATTGAGCTTATAAGTGTCCTTCTAGAAGAGATATTTTCCAGTCCAGACATTTTCCTACATTTTCATCATTTCATCTTTCAGCTCTCTAACTTCAAGCATATACTTTTCAGGAGACCATAGTGCTAAACAACCAAAGTCAGTAGTGTGTTCAACATAGCCTGTTCATATAGTGATTTGTGATTTTGTATGAGGCAATATCAACAGTTGCATTTTCCATAGGAGAGGGATTGTGCAGAATGTGTTTTCAAGTAGTTAAGTCAATTGCCATTATCCTGAACATTATCTTAACTTGCAGTCTGCCTGGTGACTATTGCTTGTTATGTAGTTCTTGTTAAAGCCTGTAGGTCTTTGAAATTCCTTGTTGTGACTTTGTTCAGAAGAACCCAGTTTAAGAGGTTTTCATGTTGTTGTGTAGGTCACAAACACATCCATCCATTCATCCCTTACCCCCACATACGCTAACGGCCAGTTTTGTCATCTTACAAAGAAAAGAAAAATCATGTAACTTGTCACTTTTCTTACTGAGCAGGGCCAAGCAAATAGAACTTGAAGTCAAGCAAAAAGAATGGTAGATATATTATTATTATGTTGAAACTCAAGCCTTTTTGGATAACCTATAGTTGTGTCCCGTGCCCTTATAGCTGCAAAATTATAAAACCCTAAAGTATCAATTTCTTAATCCTCATTTTCTGCAGCTGGAATTGGTAATTAATTTTTAATTGAGCAAGGCCTAGAAAAGAAATTTTACATTTTTTACAGTACTTATGTATGCATCTCTGTGAAGTACCTAAAATAATAAAAGCAATCATACATAACTTACTTGTTTCTTTCTGTCTCTTTTTGTTTCCACTTACGAAAAGTCCAATGGGAAAATAAATCCTGTCTTGTTTTTCATAAATAGACTTACTACACATGCAATCTAATGAACCTTTAACAGCAATATTAGAAAATATTTGGTTTTAGACATTTCATTCCTTTACAATAATATAATAAAAATTCTATTAAGTAATAGTCTTGATACTGGACATTTTGTAGTACGATAAATTCTAGCATGCATTAGTTACATGTAGCAAATAATGCACTTCTGTTTTGTTTCATTTTCAGTGCGTTCTTTGCTTCAGATTCTGGTCCAGTGTGGGAACACACTGCACACCTCATTGTGCTTTCTGTAATGCTAACGCTGAGTTTGTATGGGAAAAATAATCCATGTTTTTATGGTATAAAATATACACTGTAGCTGTCAGAGCAGAAAAGCTGTTTCATGTAATTGGACTCTGCAGACTAGAAAATTAATTCCTAAATCAGTTGATTGCAGAAAAGTGTTTCACCTTTCTATTATTTAGAACAGGCCTGATTGGTTAAAATTAACATAGCAAAATGAAACAATTCTTATTGACAACAGCAGATATGAAACATACAAAATTAGTGTATAATGCTAATTTCATATATTCAGTCTTAGTGTATTAATAATGATTTTCCTTTTGGCATTCAGTTAGTTTGTTTAAAATCTCAGCGGAACATGGGAGTGTGAAGTTAAAATTTTTACAAATACAAATAATACTTCAAGGTGAATCTTTATATACCACCCCTCCTTTTAAATGGTACTTGTAAGTGCTTGTGGTACCATTGCTTATTAAGTATTCATGAATTAGGAAGAGAGTGTGTACAATTTTCCTTTTCACTTGAGACTTATCTGCTATTTTTTACAGATGGTGTCTTCAGTAAGCTGATATTCATCATTCCTTCTTTCAGACTGCGTAATACAATACCAGCAGGAGCATTTAAGCAAACATAGTAAACGGGAAATCAGTTTTCTGTTAAATTCTTTTCCATATAGAGTCTAACAGCTGTTTTCATGTATTTGAATAATTTAAATTTTTTATTACATGTATGTTAGATAAGAGTCTATAAAAAAATCTTAATACTACTAGATAATACTACTAGATATTAGATACTAAAATATCTTCTCAATAATTGAAGAACATGACCTTAAATAACCATTTCCCCCCCCATATTTAGTGTTTAGAAAGAGCCATGAAGTTTGCGTTTGAAGAGTTCCATCTCTGGTATCAGTTTGCATTGTCCTTGATGGCAGCAGGAAAAGTAAGTCTAAATTTTTTCTAATTCTTGCATTGATGGCATTTGGTAACAATGTCTAGCACTTCCATATCTTTCATTTGTAGTGTTTTTGAAAATAATTCTAATCCTTAAGTCAACTAAGTATACCGTACTCCTGAATTTATTCCCAGTGCTGTACAAAGAATGTTGTTATTTGAACAGTTTCTAACTCGGGTGATGATAACAAGTATCTTGCCAATAATCTTAAAATAAGCTGATTGAATACAAGTAGTCAGTTATACCAGATCCTATTATCCTGTAAAAATTGTTTAAGTGTGCTTTTGATGACTTAATTTATTTTATACTTAGGTACAAATTAATGCTGATTCGTGATGCTCTTGGTTTTTTTTTTCCTTTGGAAATTACTGACTTTATCTTCTTTAATATTGCTGCCTTTGAGACTATGTATTCTGTGCAACTAATGGATTTTGAAAAAAATTTATATAAACCAAGAACTTAAGTTTTTAGATGCAATTCTCTGTTTTCAGTTCTTTTTGCTTTTCCCTGTCATGTTACAGAAAATAAATGACATTCATTATGTAATGTAAACAACTAATTTTCTAAAATACCATTCTCAATGGGGATATTTTGCTTATTTTCAGTATGGGGGAAAGGAATGTATTTTCCTTAGAAAATATTTTAGCAGCACATTGGTTCTGAAGAGACTTGGTTCTTCGCCCAACTCTATTTACTCTGAGTTGTCTTCCAAAGTGTGATTGGATGGAGGCAAATAAGTAAAAAAAAGGAGAAGCAGTGCCATTCTATCTTATATCAGACCTATTCCTATGTGCTGTTTTAACTTCCAAAGAACACCAAAACACTGCTTGTTTAGAAAACTCTGTCCCATTCCTTCTCTTTCATTTGCCTAGCTCAAATGCTGTGAGTTTACAGGCCTAGCAAAGTTTTAAATGCATCTCAAAACTTTTCTGAATTGTGTACCACTGGAATTACATTCTTAGCAAACGTTTCTCTGGGGATGCTTAATGATAGTTCCTAGGAGTTAAATAACAACAGCAGTGCCTGAAGTCTTGTCTTTCACTGGCTTGAGGAGTTGTGACAAATTGTCACCAAAATGTGTAGTAATGTCTCCTTCACAAAGGAAAAATAAAGTAAATGGTGGAAATAGGAATCTTCTATCTGTGAAACATTTATGCTTTTAGTAATTTCAATGGAAAATGTTTTAAACAGTCTGCTCGAGCTGTTAAAGTCTTGAAGGAATGTATACGTTTGAAACCAGATGATGCAACTATTCCACTCCTTGCTGCAAAGCTCTGTATGGGATCTCTGCACTGGGTAAGCTTTGCCCTCTGTCTTCTCAGCAAGAGCTGTACTAAAATCTTGATTTTGCAAATACTTTTGCACAGTGACTGCATGCATTTGGGCATATCTAAAAACGCAGCACATATATGAATATGCACATGTACATCCCTGTTTGAATGGCTAATTTGAAATACTTGACAGTAGTTATGTTTATCAAGGTAGCATATTTTGATACTGGTCTAAGACATAGCTTAAAATGTATGGAAATTGAAACATTGTTGAAAGACAGATTATAAATGCAACTTAGACTACTGTTATTTTCTGCAAGAGGAAACTAACTTTTGGGAAGATAATGAGACAAATCTTTTATAATCAAGAGACTCTTCTGGTGATACCATGTTTGCAGGTAGCTGTGGTTTATGAATTCGTAGTAGGGACAGTTGAGTTGTATTTTAGATAAACTTGAAATCAGTGTATCTGTACAAAAAAACATTAAAGTGATCAAAGATCATCATGTTGTTTTCAAGATACTTCTGTAAATTTTAGAAGAATGATTATATTTTAAAAAGAAGGAAAAGAGAAGGGAAAGGTCATGCACAGAAATTGAGAAAGTGCTGTAATAGCACAAACATGGGTTGTTGAAGCTGACAAAAATATAGCCTTAATTAAGGTATATCCTGGTTCTGTAAATTGTTCCCTATGGAGTAGCTTACTGTACTTAGCATTTACAATTACTGGAATGGATTCAAATGGGCTTTTTTTCTTTCTAGATTATTAAATAGTGTGCTAACATGGGTGTGCAGTTAAACCTCAATTTTTTACATGCTTCCCTGTTTATGAGTTTGCATCCATTCAGCAATGCAGTATTTGAAGCAGTTCTGCATGGATATACTGTTTTTATACAGGGTTGGAGCCATAGTTCTTGTAATTGATTTTCCTAAATAAATGGTTCATGGGTCAAGAACTCTATTTATAAAGTGCAAAAATGGTAGATGGCATATATGGACCAGAAGTACCTTTTTTATTGGAAAAAAAAGGAAAAAAGGCAAAAGCACAGTAAGTGTGTTTTGTGCCAGATTTCTCTCAACCATAGGAATAGGTGTTTCAGCTTAAAATCTGTGTTTTTTACTCAGTATTTAGCAAGAAAACTAAGTCTAATGAAAAATGAAATAGTCCTTCAAAGCAATCGTGGCTGAGATTTTAACAGGTTCAGTGTGCGTAATACACATTGTGAGCATTCTGAGCATTCTTATCATTATAAAGTAAGATTTAGCTAGTTTTAGACTTACGTGGATGTTTTATAATATTTTCAGTTGGAAGAAGCTGAAAGATTTGCCAAAGCAGTTGTTGATCTCGGGGACAAAACATCAGAGTTCAAAGCAAAAGGCTACTTGGCACTGGGATTGACTTACAGTCTGCAGGCTACTGATGGTAAGATAGGAATAAACATTCCCATGCTGCCTAAAAAAGGATACCTGACAGAATGGTAGACATCTAATTAATGGTTCTGTGTGCGACCATTTTTTCAGTCAATGTATTAAAGCTTCTTCAATTAGTGTGTGGATTGAAATCTCATCATTGTTCATATCACTGATAAAATATATCCTTTTTAGCATCTTTGCGAGGGATGCAAGAGGTCTTGCAGAGAAAGGCGCTTCTTGCATTTCAGAGGTGAGTGGGTGTTGATCTTTCCATTTCGTTCTGCTATATGTAGTGCAAAGCTTTCATTATGTGCTAAAAAGAGAGACTTGTAAAAGATTTTGTAATGACAGCTTCACCCCTGGGAGTCTCCTGTCATGAGAACAGAATGTGTTTCTTTAGCCTTTATTTCCATCATTTTCTGCCAGCATTACCTAAATTGATTTCTAAGGATTTCCCTTTTTATAAAGATATTTGTGTTGCTCTCTAGTATAAAATATTTGTTCAAATATTCTGATCTAGAAGGAAAAAACACACGATGTAAGGTTTCAAGTCATGGTTCAGTGAGATAGTGTTTCTAAGAGCTGTCCACTGATCAGTATAGGAGGCTTTTGCAATTATCTCTGTAGAAGCAGAGCAATTATTGAGGCCCTGCTGCTGGGGCTGAGGGGTGAAGTGCAGGTAGTAAGGTAGTAAGCTAGGGGAAAATGAGAATTCTCTCTGGAGATGTGACAGTATAGGCAATGACAATGCAAATCTCATCTTCCAAGTGCATTATGTGGAAGCAATGCCATTGGGGATGACACTATTCATTCTCGTGGACTCTGCAAACGAAATGACAATAAACATGTGAATGAGAACATTTCTACACTAATTATAGAAGAAACAAATCTTGATGACAAAGCTGGCAAAAGGGCTGCAGCATCTAAATATGTCTTTTATGTTTATATACCCTTGGAAACCCTTCTTTGGTGAGATAAGCCTAAATGTCGGGAAACAGATTTGTGCATTAATGCGAAAATTAAATCCTGGCTTTTTGGTGGTGATTTTGTATCTGAGGGGATAGGACTGAAAACGTGTTTTGCAGGTAACTTTAGAGCAAGGCCGGTATGTGTTGGTCCTTCTTTGTTCTGTGTTGTCTTAGCAATTCCTCCGTATGTAAACATATTTTAACATTGCTCTTCCTGTTCCTTAGTGGTTTTAATTAGTTTTTTACTACTTCAGCATTTTCTCTGTGTTGAAACTGAACTTTCTGCCTCCTGCTTTATAACTCAGTTCCTCACCCATCCCTCTTACCACTACTGACTTAGTCATCACTGTTTCAAAAATACTGTGCTAACCGTTTTTCACCAATTCTGCTCATTCGCTACTTTTGAGACCCTGATAGTGAATTGCTTCCTTCTGAGGGTTCTTGAAACAGCAAGGGATGAAATGGACCATAGTCTGCAGCTAACCCATTCCAGTTCAGCATCTGTTGACCCTATTTGTTGTAAGGTCTTGGGTGTTGTCTAGCAAGCTGCAGCTTTCCCTGAGAGCTCAGCCGAGGCTTCTAGGACAGGGCAGAATTTCTCTGCCCTTCCACAGTCCATTTTGGATGGCTCAGCACTTTACTCTGGCCAGCTGTCAGCCTTACAAACACAGTGACGACAAAGGAGGTGAGAAGGGTCTCTCCATGGGGATGTTAGAAGATGTTTGATCCTTGCATCTGGTCCACGCAGCCCCCAGAGGCAGAGAGCGAGAGAGACCCCATGGCCAAGGCACAGGGCCTTTTTCCCCAGGGCTCAGGGGCGGTACAAGGGCGGGGTTGGGGTACAGGAACCAACAGGGAGAGCCCGAGGGTGTGGCCAGGACTAGGGGCAGGGGGAAAGGTGGGGGAACGATGTAAACTGAACCCCACACCTGTTCTCCAGTTCAGTATAGTGATTCCCAAAATTCTGAGAGTCAATTTCTTGGCTGGCTCAAAGTACCATCCAGCCTGGCCTTGAACACTGCCAGGGATGGGGCATCCACAACTTCTCTGGACATGTTCCAGTGCCTCACCACCCTCACAGTGAAGAATTTCTTCCTAATATCTAATCTAAACCTACTCTCAGTTTGAAGACACTACCCCTTTTCCTATCCATACATGCCCTTGCAGAAATCTCCTCTCCAGCTCTCATGCAGGACCCCTGTAGGTACTGGAAGATGCTGTAACATCTTCCTGAGCCTTCTGTTCTCCAGGCTGAACAATCCCAACTCTCTCAGCTTGTCTTGAAAGGAGAGGTGCTTCAGCCCTCTGGTCGTTTTTATGGCCCTCCTCTGGACTTACTCCGACAGGTCCGTATCCTCCCTGTGTTGGGGACCCTGGACACGGACACAGGTGGGGTGTCATGAGGGTGGAATAGAAAGGGAGAATCACCTCCCTTGCCCTGTGGTCACACTTGTTTTGATGCAGCCTAACACATGGTTGGCTTTCTGGCCTGTAAAAGCACATTGCCAGGTCATGTCAATATTCAGCTTCTTATCACTGTGAAATTACTCTTTCTCAATCTCTGTTCAAATATTGTTGCTTGGTTGTGTGTTATGTTGCCTTTCACCCAGCATATCAGTCATGCCCACTTTCTCTTACCACATCTGAAAAATAAATGTTTTCCAGGAGAAGAAAATTGAATTCTCCATCTCCTGCCAGTTTATAAAGCAAGCAGCCTGCACTGGGCTGTGTATTTTGATGTGCCTTTTTTTTAAAATAATTTTTTCTGGATTTTTAAAATCACCTACCTAGAGGGCCAGTTGCTGGAGAAATAGAGGTCCTGAAGAAATACATTTACTTTTTGGACCATTGCCTGAGCCAGATTTCAAGGCCTACCAATTTGTGATGGTGGCCATTCAAGAAGGTGCTTGTTGCTCTCTTCACACAGTACTGAGGGGGTGTTTGTTTCAATAATTTTTTTTTTTTAATTTTGGAAGTATTTCAGTGCTTTTCCTGTGGTTGGCATGAACTGAAGTTTCACAGACCTCACCAAATGGTAGATAGATAGTAACAGCTTTATTCTTTCACTATCTGAAACTTGGGTGACTGAAAAAGAACTCTCTAAGTTAAAATCTCTTCTTCTTGTTTAGTATCGCTTAATTTGAGAATTTAAATTTAAAAAAGGTCTGGTCCTGGACACTGTTAGGCTTTACCTGTGCATCTAGTCTCCAATTTACAGGTGAAGTTAACAAAATGTGGAGCTGTCCCTTAATAACTTAAAACTGCTTTGAAGCATGCTGAATGTAGTTGCTAAACTAAGGGACCTTACAGCTCTTTGGACTTGAGAAGACAGAAAGCAGACAGAAGCAGAAGGTTTTCTGTGGTTGTAGTGGTTTAAAGGTCAATTTTGATCCTTCCTCCCAACGGAAGCGACTCACTACATGTTCCAAAGATGATTATTGCACATGGTAGTTCTAAATGAGCCTCCATTAAAAGAATGCAACAAATGTAAATAAAAAAATAGTTCCAGGCTTCCTGCCCAGTACTTACTACACATCATTTTGGGGTACAGCCATAATTTTTTTTTGTGTCTTTATGCTCAAGCATCCCCCTGCTAAAAAGCTCTTATCTTGAAGCAGAAAGATTTAATTGCAGGGGGAAACAGTTGAGTGTATTACAAGAAAAATTTCCATGGGATAGTGTCTTGGGGTGACTTTGTGATGTTGTATTCCCTATCCATTGCTCTATGCTCAAAAATTAATTTTGTGCCTTTTCTGTGCCTTTAAACTGAGCCTGAGAGGGGAGAGAGAGAAAAAAAAACTGAACGAACTTTTCAAAACAATTATTCAAGGACACGGATGCACTGCTCGGTTTGGCTGTGGCAGCAAGAGCAGTGTGGGGAAGGGTAGCTGTAACCTGTTTTTCTCTCAGAGGATATATTACTAAATTTTGGCCAAACCAGCACAGATAGTAAAATGACTCAGACTCAGAGTGTGCATTTGACCAAAACTGTAAAAAGAAGAGAACAAACATAATTTTTTTAAAAGGTGGAAAAAAGTTGATATAATTCATCTTTTTAAAGGCATGGTGTTCTGGGGAACTCGTGTTTGGATTTTTTTTTCCTTTTTCTCTGTAAGAAAACTTAATTTAAGGAATTTTTATTATATGTATTCTAAGTAATGACATCTAGTGTTTGTTTAGGAGTATAATTTATTTGAAGAATCGTTTTGTATTAAAGATTTATTTTTAAGATTTAAGCTGAAATGACATAATTGTTTTCTATTAAAAATGATTTCTCATGTCCCAAGGTGCTTCCTTTAAATCAAGGATGATTAAGAAGTATAAGAAAAGTTGCTGAAATGAATACCACTTCAACCAAAATAGGAGTATACATATAGTAAAGAGATCTGAATATGAAGAAATGGATATATATGCATTTTTGGGTGTGTCTAACCTGTCTGAACAAGGGGAAAATTCATTTTTTGTTTGTTTTGTTTCTTTGTTTTTAAGGGCCCACAGTTTGTCTCCAACGGATCATTTGGCAGCATTTTACTTGGCACTGCAGCTTGCCATATCCAGACAGGTTAGTTACGTTTTAAAAGTGCAGCATCATGCTGTCATATGAAGATTAGAATTTTTATCTGTTGATGAATACAGATGAATATTTCTTCAATAAAATCCTGATTTTCCTTGTGCACATATTCATATATAGGGAAAAATACTGAAATACTGAAAAAAAATGCTGAAATACTCTCTCCAAACACCTTCAGTCTTATGCGGTTCTCCAGAGTTCTGCCAATATTTCCAGCTCTAGGATCAGAAATAAGACAGAAGTAATTCCACTTACTTCACTAGAGAGAGAGAAAAAAGTAATGTTTTACAGTGTTTTTACCTATTACATGTAATATCTGCTCAGATCCTGGAGAGTGGAGGTCTTGAATCCAGTCTTTAACCATCTTGACAGTGCTTAAATCTTGAGTACTGGCTAGTACCCATGCCTTTCCTGAATACCTGTATGAGGCTTGGTTATTGTGAACAAAATTACAAAAAAGTGTTTAAGAAAACTGGAAAATATTTTGACACTATGAAAGAGATCAGAGCTTAGCCCAGCTTGTACAGCTGGTATGTTTAAGGCATTCTACCATACATCACATGAACTTGGATAATATGGAACTGCTTTCTATATATCATGGTAAGCCTCTTCCTATGTCATATTTATTTCACAAAGTAGCCCTGAGCACAGTTGTTTACATTCTCTAGGTGACTACTTTTCATCGCTAATGAGTAGCACAGACCTTGGACTATGTCACTTTAGAGTGAAATGGATTGTCACTTTACTAGCACAAAACATTTTTGCATAGCAGGCTCTGACTCTGTACTTCTGAATTCCAAAATTCTTGTGTTGCTTAATTAAATTTCCTGGTTTTAACACTTACTGTACTTACTTTGAACAAAAACACAGGCAGCTGAGGAGATAACGAAATTCTACATAAAGAAAAGTTACTGGTGCTGTCCAACTGTACATATCAGTTAAGCATTGCAATTAAAATATTTTCAAAATCATATAGAAATACAGCCAGGACTTGAAAGAGAATATTTTAAGGGGCTGAAGGGAACTTTTTTATAAAAACATGTATCTTACTTTCCAGGGTTAATGTATTGTTTAATTTTCAGTGTTCACTGCAGAGCATCAGGTCCATTTTAAACTTCTAAGCAGTGTCTTACAGGAGTGTATGGAATTCTACATGTTATCTGGGTGAACATTTTGAAAATTTTATGGATGTCAATCAGGTAAAAGGCAATACTTCTAATAGTGGTGCTTTCTTTTTCTGCCTTTTTTTTTTTTTTTTTTTTTTTTTTTTTATTCAAATCCCAGAAGTTT